>LPNX011092330.1:81987-95658 GCA_001517045.1 Pseudotsuga menziesii | reverse complement strand
AAAATATACCAAAAGTAATTAAATATTAACAAAAATAAATATCCATACCTGCGTCACCGGTGGAAATTGTGAAACTAGAATTTCCTCAACATCTATATTTGTGCCACTAGCCTTTGTTTCTTTTGGGTCAAACAAATTCATATCATTAACATCGCCATCATTCATGAATTTGGTATACTGCATAAATTTAATATATTAAAAACATTATATTTCATATATTAAATTTCATATATTATAGCATACTTATGTACCATGCCCTTGTTTTCATTTTGTCGAGCAAAGACTCGCTTATAATTGTCTCTACACTATGTTGCATAGTTCTCAAGCTCTAATTGACTCATAATTTTCAAGCGATCATCAGAATAATCATCAATGGTCCTGCATCTATATTGGATGTAGATGAAATAGTATGTAGGCCGATTTCCACCCTTGCCAATGCAGCCCCAACACGGTTTCGTACCTCTTCCCTCACCCCTCTTGCTATTTGGGATGTTGTTTCCAACTCTAGGATGTGGTTGTACTAACCGAGGCATCGAACACCTATAATGAACATCTTGTTTTTCATCAAGTCGTTCATATGTACGACCTTTGTCGGCACCATAGAAATTGGATCATGTATCTGTATAGTTGGGGTCCATGTTAAACTGAAACTATGCAATCAACATCTTAACAAAATACTGAGGAACCTCGTCATTATTTGGGAACTTCCCATATGCACACATGAACCTAGAATAAATATGTGGTGGAATCAATCGATCTTTGAATCTTCTGAGACGTTTTTTGTCTTCAGGCCACACGTCAAAACATGAAAATACCATTTCTTTTGTGACAAATTTCTTTACTTCTTCAAACGTGTGGTGACCCATCATTGAAAATTGCCTCCTACGCATCATATCATGAAAAACATGGGTTGATTGTCCAACCCCAAGATATGTCTCGATCAAACTATTTATATTGTGCAAAACAATATGGAGACATTGTTGAGTACCAAAAGAGAGATTTGAAGAATTAAGTTCTGCTTGCAATCTCGAGGAATGCTCCTTCATCTCTTCTATAGTCAGCATAGGGATGTTGTCTTCCCAAGGAGTCTCCTCGGGAACATCTCTAGGATGACTATAAATAGGATCATATCTTTCATTTTGAGCATACTGATGCACCCAACAATGTCTCCTTGTTTGGGGAGGTGGATTAGGATCAGGAGCAGCAAACCCTGTAAGAAGTAAAATGAGTGTGCAAGTATCAAAATATATAAACATAATTTTTCAACCAAATTATACACATTTAAATAAAATGTGTTCATTAGAAATACCTGATGCATCCTCTTGTGCCCCATCATTATTTTTAGAATGTCTAGAATCCCCTATACAAAACCAAAAATTGGCAATCACATGTAAGTTAACAAGAAAAATCATCTAATTTTTCACAAAAAAAACAATCGTGTCAAACAAGAATTCTAGTCATAATTTATATGTAAACAACCTCTACCTGGAGATGGCGTATTTGAGGAATAAGACACTAAGTGTGTCCTATGTGTTTATCCATCGGCCCCTGTAGACCCCTCAGACATACGTCTTCCATGCTCAGAGTCACCACTTGTGCATGTAGCAAGATATTAGAAATATGTGTAAAATAATATTTATGTTTATATAGACTTGAGTATGAATTAAATAGCATTTGAATTTACCTGACGATGACCTCAGGGAATGTGGCTGCATAGTAGCCAATATTACTTTATCCTGAAGCTGTGCATGTTAAGAATATTCCACATGTTAAAAAACATGTCAAACAAGAATTCTAGTCAAAATGTACGCTGTAACAATATCTACCTCGAAATGGCATCCTATGTGTTTTTCCACTAGCCCTTGTAGACCCATCAGACCTACGTCTGTCATGCTGAGAGCCACCACCTGTGCACAACAATATCTTAGAAATATGTGTACAAGAATATCTATGGTTATATAGACTTTAGGATTAAATGAATAACATTTTAATTTACCTGACGATGAACTCAGGTAGTGTCGTTGTATAGTAGCCAAAATTCCTTCAGGATGAAGCTGTAAAGCTGTGCATGATAAGAATTTTCCACATATTAAAAAACATGCCAAACAAGAATTCTAGTTAGAATGTAAGAAAAAAATATCTACCTGGCAATGGCATCCTATGTGTTTGTCCACCAGCTCCAGTAGACCCCTCAGACAGACGTCTGCTATGGTGAGAGCCACCACCTGTGCACCATAAGATCTTAGAAAGATGTCTAACAGAAGATCTATGTTTATATGTATTTGAACATGAAATGAATAACAATTGAATTTACCTGACGATGACCTCAGGGAGTGTGGCTGCATAGTAGCCAAGTTTGCTTCACCCTGAAGTTGTGCATGATAAGAATTTTACTCATATTAAAAAACATTTCAAACAAGAATTCTAGTGAAAATGTACATGTAAACAATTTCTCTACCTAGCAATGGCGTATCTGAAGGATAAGACACTAAACATGTCCTCTGTGTTTTTTCACCGGCCCCTATAAACCCCTCAAACAGACGTCTGTCATGTTGAGAGTTACCACCTGGGCACAACAAGATCTTAGATTTAGATGTGTAAAATAAGATTTATTTTTATATATACTTGACCATGAATTGAATAACAATGAAATTTACTTGACGATGACCTTTGGGTCTGTCGCTGCATAACCCTAAAGCTATGAAGTTGTGCATGATAAGAATTTTCCACAGATTAAAAAACATGTCAAATTTAAATTTACCAAATTTAACATTGTGCACTTGTGCACGATGAGAAATTCTCACATTAAAAGCATGTCAAAACGTGTCGAAGAAGATAAATGTATTTCGGATTAACAATCGAAAAGGTCAAATATGGTCCCTTAAAGGTCATGGCTCAAGTATCCCTAGTTAGAAAGAACGACATTCTCTCAACCTTCACCCACCTATCCCTTATCTCTCATCAATTTGGTCCAATAATTCAAGGCGTGCCTCCTCCATCTCAAGCCTCATTTAGAAACTAATGCCTCCTCCATCTTAAGCCTCATTTAGAAACTAATAAGTACAAGACAATTTTCCCCTTGGTTTAGAATATGGGACCTTAGTTCTTACAACCAGTACAAGGAAAAGTAAACAGCTGGACAACAAATATAGGAAATCTAGAAGATATTTTGGTGTACATGGTTCAAGAGGAGGAAGAAGCACTGCTATAACAAGAACAAATAATTGATTGAATAGGAATTTTTGAATACAATGATTCCTTGAGTGACATATTTAATGGGGCTGCAAGATGCGCATCTAATGGTATACCTCACCAAATGAACATCATGACACAAAATTCAGTCCCCAAGGATGGTTATGCATCCCAAACTAGAGTGAAACACATCATGTGGTCTTCATTTGGAAACCCTATAAAATTATTTTGTTGATTAAGAAACACATATTACTTGGGATAAGAGAGGCTTTCTTGGACATCTATTTTCCTTCTTTGCAAAAATGAGCACAAAACCAAACTATGAAATCATTGGACATTTTCTTAGATACATGCCCCTATTCTTCAAAATTATAGGACAAAAGTGGTGTTCCATTGAAAGAACTTATCATGTTAAAGGGAACCATTCCCTAGCCATAATCAATTGGATCCTCAATCCATTTGACGATTCCATTCTCAACAGATTGTGGAAACTCCACTTACATGTATTGGCTTAGGAAATCTGGAAAGAAAAGAACACATGTTTTTTTTACGATCAAAGTCGAAAGAATCAAGTAGTCTATGCAATCATAAAGGATACATTCATGACATGCTTTAATTAACATAATGGTCTAAAAAGGATTTTCAAATGAATCCCAAGATGTAGGTGACATTGACCTTTTAGATCACACTTCCCCAATTTCCCATGACAATCATAAGTAGGATAGGTGTCTAGGGGAAGGCTCCATATGCATTTCCTCTTAACGAAGAATGGCACATTCAAGCACATGCACTCATGACAAACATTTTCAGCTACAACATATTTGTGAAGGATTTTAGGGGAATACAAACAATGAAATAATTTTGCCATTAGAGGCCCTTAGACGCCTTAGGCACTAAAATGTTGGCCCTTGGAACATTAAGATTAGACATTTAGGTCTATTTGAGCCTTAAGATTCAATATTTAATCCAATTTCGGCCAAATTGAGCCTTGTTGATATGAACTTTCAACCTTTTTAAGACATATTTCTTCGACATTAATATTTCTCTTTTAACAATAGATCAACCACACCTTCCAACTAGTCCTTGGTAAATTGTTTTGGTCATCCTTGATTGCACATTGAATGGGGGAAGCAGTGGATTTGCAGCACTTACTGGGATATTTTTGTTTCTATTGAGATTGACCTAGTTAAGAAGATTTGATAATGAAAAAGTGAAAGAGCACTCATTTTTTTAGATAAAAAAATAAGATTGTAAAATTCAAACACATGTATCAATTTTATACAATGTTGTTTTGGCATAAGAAACATTTAGGGAGTCAATTCGGTGCATCTCAAGTGGTTGTCCGAAAAAGTTGTTACCCTCCCCACCGGAGTTCAAATCCCACTTTCTGACATGTTTCCTCTTAGTGAGCTTAATTTTGATTAGCTATACATAATCTATTCATGAGTTGTTAACATGGCCTCGTGCCTTGAACAATATAGGGTTTACCGTGGATACCATCCTTGGAATGAGAGGAACCGCCTAGGAGGTTTCCTCCCAAATGTGTTACCTGGAAAAGAAAAATGAGAAACATTTAGGGGACAAATTACATAATATCACAAAAAATACCTAACTTCATTTGCTATTAAATTAGATAAATTGGCCAGCTACCAAAAACATGAGCTTCAAGAGTATTTATTTCTACTCATCTTGCCACTGTGGCTTACACCCAAGATTACTATTTTCTACTTGAGTTTCAATAGTATTTTTTTCTACTCATCTTGCCACTGTCTTTGAAATGTTCCTAAAAGTGACATGCATGAAAACCCTAAAAGTGGTATGCATCCAAACCCTAAAACTAACATGCAAACCCTAAAATCTTTATAAGAAGGTTAGTTGAACCAAAAGGGTATCATTGTTATTCTTCATATTTCAGAAACACATTTTGGGAGCTCGGTGAGATACTTAGGGTTTAGGGCAAATTGCCTTGACCTAATTGGATTCGGTGGAGAAATCTATACAACCTAACCAATTGCTAGGGTGAATAATCCAGATTCACCATTGTGTACTTCATTGCATTAGAGATTCATTGTGTTTAGGGAATTGTTGGAGCTTCCTTAAATTTTATAGTTGGGCGTATTCGCTCATCAATCATGGCAGTGATCCTATCATTGTTGAGAAAGGGGGTTCTCCACCAAGTTATGGGAAACAATCTTCCTCTATACTGCTACTGCTGAATTGTATACTAAAATCATGGTTGTCTCCATCCATTCCTCCTTAAATCATAGGGAAACGATTTATTGTGGGTAAGGGTTCATTCTATTGGAAACAAGTTACCAATGAGCAGAGGATTATCACGAGGGAACTCATCCTGTTTAATAAGCGTGATCTCTACAGGAAGGCAATAATGCAACAAAGGCTCACTTAAATTTCCCTAGATAAGAGGGATGGAGTACTAAAGAGATCGTGTTCACATCTTTAACGGTTGCATACACTCAAGAGAGGTGACACTAGTCTATCTGGATGCCCTTCCTCCAATCTAGGTATAGCTCTCAATTAAAACCACTTCCATTGGGGCCTATTCATCATCTATGTTTCTACATCAAATTGCTACAGCCCTCAGAGATTGACTTTCCATTATTATTTGAGATATGCATGCACATAAGAAGGAAGGGATCAAAAACGTGGAAGGTGCTCCTAGCTAAGCATGGTACTCAAAGATTCCATTTTGTTGAAGCATATTCATAAATCTGCGTGTTTATATCAGGTTACTACATCCATCAAGCAATCCACCCTTATCACTATTTGAGACAGCGTGAACCATCAATATGGGAAATTAATTATTTTCACAGCTGGGACATTATTAGGCATTCGTTATCTTCAGACTTTGGGCATCACCTTGATCACTAAAAGCAGTTGTACAGTCATCTACAATTAAACTCTGTTAAGGCTTAAAAGACTGCCATCTCAGTTATTGTTGTCCAAGGTACTTCTCGGATAAGATCTGATAATTTCCTGAATTTACATTATTTCTACGTTGTTGTTATTTATGGATATATATTGCAATATTTATTAATCTCTGTGTTAAGTTTGATATTGGATACAAATAAAGATCATTACTGAGTATAGATATTGGCAAGTCTAGTATGATAAGGAACCCTGAATTGTGTTGTGAAAGTTCCTAATAATAAACCCTATTCAAACATTACACCCTCATTTACTAAGAAAAAAGAGGTTAAGGAATGTATTGATCAGAGAAGTTTCAGGAGTCATCAACCAAAACACAAGAACAATCACAATAATCTATACCAGATTCACTTTGGGATATTACAGTCTTCCACCTAGGATTTCTATTTGTAGTGTTATTGTGTATTTCTAGTAAGCATCTAATATTGGATATGGTCCGGATCAACCTCAAAAATATGGTGGACACGAAGGGACATACCTAGTCTGGATTAGCCTCTAAAATATGGTGGACACGAAGGGACATATCTAGTCTAGATCAGCCTCAAAAACTATGCTTTGTATTTTTTATAAGAACTTACATAGAATACTGATATAACTAGGGTTCTTCTAGTAGAGATATTTAGATCACTTTACAATAAGACCATACATTATGGATATTACATAGCTAATACATTTACTGCAAGTATTAGTAGTAAGCTCGATACTCATTACTTAGCTTGATGCTTCTTCTTATTCCCATTAATTTATGGTGTTCATGTTCTCCTTATTGAAATATCGTGTTTGCAGTAGTTGTTACTTGTTCTTATCTCTTACTCATGCTTATCTATGATGCTGTAGATAGAGATAGTTAACCTCAAAGTCAAATTCCTAAAATAAGAGTCACCATAATTAGATATGACCTCCCAACATAGTTTTATTAACTTCATAGTTCAATGATCTATGAAGAATTTAAAATACCCACCTAACAAATAATGCTCAAACATATGGAGCATGTATACCATGGCTAGGCCTTCCACTTTAGTACTAGCATAGTTTGACTTGGATCGAGTCAACGTATTTCTATTAAAGTAAACTTTATGAAATAAGATTGATTCTCTAGGTTGTGCATGGATACCTCTCCAAATGATAACTGAAACATTGGCATGTACATGGAATTCAACTATCCACTTAGGGAAAACTAAAATTTCCATCATTATCGGTTTATTTTTTAGGATGTTAAGGATGATTCACACTCCTTATACAAATACATTCTTTATTTTTATCTGTTTCATTCTTCAATTACTCCATAGTCTTCTTAATAGTAGAATTGCCATTGGTGAACTGTCAAGAATACCCAATTTACCCAAGATTTAGTTGCAAGATATGGCCATTAGTGGGTCGATTAAGTTACTAGTGACAATGATCTTAGCGGGATCAACCGATACATTTTCATGAAGACAACATGTCCTATAATAATTCCAAAATGGGTGTACAAGATGCACATTTTCAGGTCTAAGGAAATTCATAGCTACCGACACCTCTAAAAACTCAAGTGAAGAATCAAAATATGATCTTTCAATAGGTTGTGCATCATCCAATCATCTAAGTATACCTTAAAAAACGTATATATATATATATATATATATATATTAAAAAAATGTTGCAAGGGAAATCTAAGAGAACATTGCAATGGCACTGGAATGTAATGACATTGTACACATCAGATCCCCATTTAGTTGTGAAGGCCATATTATTTATCTTCTTTGGTAATACATACTTATTTGTACCGCAAGAATCCAACTATAAGGAGTAAGTCACTATTTCTATCCTGCAACAGTATCTAGCACCTTGTCACTAAAGGGTGTTGGAAACTAATCATTGACATAAGTGGGGTGGGAACTAATCATGGTCATAATTGGGGTTGAGGTCTACAAATCAACAATTACTGGAATTTCTAGGGATAATGTCTTCTTGTCTTGAATCATAATTGGACTATTCAAATATGATTCAGGAAGATGAGACTAATAACCAATATTAATCTATTTCTTCTTTTACCCTCTATCTAATTCTAGGATTCAATATGTAGGACTCTTGCCATCTGTTTCACCACCACCATAGGTTCTAGCATTCATGGGTTGGGGTGGGGAAACAACTCTCGATTTCAACTAGATGATTTGGTTTGGACAAGCCCTTGCTTGGTTTCTCTCCTACCCAACAAGTGGATAGGTTCCCATTGCCCCTAAAAGTCAAATATTCCATACCTAATAACATAGAAAAACTTTATGAAATACAAAATGCAATTATTATTAAATAATAAATGATTTTCAGTAGCCCAAGTGGACCATTGGCATTCCCTAAATAAACAACCCTTGAATCCATGTTTGTTTGGTTGTTTGTTTGTTGGGATAGCCAAGCATTAAAGGTCATTCCTAGTGGTTATAAATCATTGCCAATAAGTAAGTCAGTTAGTGAGTGCCCGGGAGGTTCCATTGCTATCCAGTCGAGGAAGGATGTTTCATCGAAAGAGTTATGTTCGGTCAATTTGAAAAACCTCCCCCGATAGTTCAATTGATGGAAAATGAAATATAATGGAAAACCAATATTTGTAGAGGAAAATACATATGCAACTCCAAAAAAGCTATTGTGTAATATTTCATTCATCTTTCATATTAGGGTTTGCAATTATTATTAAATAATAAATGATTTTCAGTACCCCAAGTGGCCCAACAATGGTGATTCTAGGATTCAATATGTAGGGTCTTCCCTAAACATGATTGGAACCTATATTTAGTTCTATTTTCATTTATCCTAACTCTCCTTTTATTCATAACATCTCAATTAAAATATTAGAAAGAGGTCAATTATTCTCCAAGGCAACCAATTATAATGCTTAGGCATCCCAATAATTATTGAATGAGATATTCCCACATAATACATTTACTGTAAGTATTAGTAGTAAGCTCTGTATCTCTGCCTTTTCCTAAATCAATTATTTTCAATTACCCACTACATTGCAAAGAATGAAAAAATGCATGTACCAAGATATAAAATTCTAACCTAATTGAGCGAAAACCCCTTCATCTTGGCATGAGTTGGAACGATGATGATGGTTGGCTAAAACCGCACATGAAATGGGCGCCCAAACCCTGTTTGCAAGCCCAAAAAGGCCTTACCAAGCGCGAAAAACTCTTACCCTACTTAACCGAAAAACCTGAAATGATGATGATGGTGGACTAAGCGGAAGCCCGAAAACCTCTTACCCTGACCGAAAAACCAGTGAAATGATGATGATGGACTAAGCGAAAGCTCGAAAATCCATTGCCAAATGTGAAAAGCAAGCCCTGAGAGCGAAAAACCAGAAAAATTATGACGATGGTCGGCTAAGCGAGGAGGGGGTTTTCATTAATATAGTTAAACATTTCTTGGACAATACTTAAAAATGAATCTAATCTCTCGGTTGAGAAACATTTCCGAGACTTTAATGTGAAAATTATGCCAATACTCTCAGACGAGAAAGTTTAAAACTCTCGACCGAAAACTAATCTAACTATGGAATAATTCCCGGACGAGAGAATTTTAATCGCGGTTAATTTCTCATCTGAGATATATTACAACTCTCGGGAAAAAAAATATGTTGAATTTTTTCTCGGCCGAGAAATTGGAAATTATACAAAAATAAGGATTATTCATGGAATTGTTTCCCAACTTCGTGTTTTCACCCACTAGATATTGAGCCCTAGGCAAAAGGAGGAAAATGCATGCAAAAGAAGGGAGAAAAACACAAGAGAGTGTAGGCTCCAACTATGGTTGTTGAAAGTAGCACAAAGTTGCTAGAGAACACTTGAAGAGTACCAAGATCTAAAATAAGAACCGCAAGTGAATCACTTAGGAGTGTGTTGGGTTTTGTATCTAATTGTTATATCTCAAAATATCACTCCTTCGTCCATGACGACTTTTACATGTTTTCTTCGCATGACGACACTTCATGAAAACTCTTGTTAGTCACTCAAAAAGACACCTGTAATGGATAATCCATATATATTTATGTAACTCTCTTTAACCTCTTCTCTAGACCATTGGAAAGGTATAAAACTAAGGAAATATTTTTAGAAGACACTGAGCCATCAAAATGCTTGAAAATACCCTAAAAATGGCATTTTTGACCCACTCGCAAGTTTGCTTAAGAAAACCTATGTGTCACTCACCCCTTTGGTTAATAAAACCCACGAGTATACTCTGAAGTGGCCACAAAAATATAAAAATATGAAAAATCATGAATTTGGGGTGGTTTTGGAACTGCTTTGGTTGTAATTGATTTTTATTTGACCCTAACTCTTCAGAAAATTATATAAGGGAGGGAGAGGACTTAACATTTGCATTGTTATGCTGGTGGAATTGGGACTCTCATCCCCCTACCTTTTCCCTAGATGTCTTTCACCCTTGTTGCAAAGCTTGGAGGCTGAGATTCATGGAGAAGAGAAGCAAGAGATCTAGATCAAAGGTTTCACGAGGTGCCTTACATGAGGAGAAGGTAAACTTTGTACCTATTCCACTTGATTAATAAAGATTCGATGCTCTTCCCTTTCCAAATCAGTCTCTTATATGTGTTGAATCTCGGTTTCTGATTACATGATTATGCTTATCAGATTAGGGTTTCATATTATATTGAATACAATATCCTTTCATGTAGTCAAATTGGTTTAAAGAAGGTTAAAACTTGTTTTCCAGGTCTATTGGAGAAGAGGAGCAATAGGAAGGCTAAAAGAAAGCTTGAATCAACCTTTAATGAATAAGGTATGAACATTTTCTTACGTACCTTTCAAACCCTGCTTATGTTTGTTTGCAAAACTTTATGCACTTTCCTTTATATCCCTACTATGTCGGTGGCCTCTTAAACCAAACGATAAGTATGTTACATTATCAATCATTTCTCTAATAACTAAATAGCCTTTTGGAAATACAATCACTTTCCCAAAAACTAAATAACTTTCTATAAATGATTGATAAAGTTTTTTAATTTATAATGTCTTATGTTAAAATAAGAAAGAAAACATAAATGATAAGAATAAACATATTTTAAAAATATTTTGATTATATCACCTTGGCATCAATCTTTTTCAACAAACTAAATAAATTTATAAAAATGTAAGAGTTTCTTTTTTAATAATATATTAAAATAAAGATATAATATTATTGACCTTATAAAAATGTAGTAGTTTTTTTTTTAATAACGTGTTAAAGAAAATATAATATGATTAGTAATGCATTATTTTATCTATTATTTTGTTTATTATTTTATTTATTTATAATGATATTATAATAAATATTTTAAATATGTATTTTTATTGTATAAAAGTACTTTTATTTATAATGTGTTAAACTAAAATAAATAAATAAATATTTATTTATTTATAATATTTTAATAAATGATCAAAACATATATTTTATGTAAATTAATATTGTTTATAATTTTTATGTAATTTATATTTTTAATTAGATAAGATAGCAGTTTCAAAATTACATGAATTTATTAGGCCGAAGGCGTTATTTAAAGGACTCGTTCCTCTAAAGGCTTCGTCGTCGACGACCAATAAGGAGCCACCGCCTATAATTTTATCTAGGAATGAAATGTCTCATCTTTCATTTTATGCAAAATGAAATGTCCAATTTTTCATTTTTTTGAGTCTTTCTCTGTGCAAAGTTGATCGTCAGTAAGATTTGATGTCTCTCGATTTCAATTGGCAATGAATTTGTGGACCTCAACCTCGACCATATCCAAAACCTGGGCGACAACTGCACAGATCTACAAGGATTCCTTGTCTTCGACGCAAACAGTGGAGGAACTGGTTCCATACTCATTTTGCTTCTCTTGGAACGTCTTCTAGTGGAGTATGGTAAAAATTCCAAACTTGTATTCACTGTGTATCCATCACCACAGGTTTCATGGATGTTGAAAGAATGGGGCATATACAACTGCATGCAAATTTGAAAGATCAATATCAATGATGGTACCCCATATATCACCTGGGTTGTTCACTTCAGTGTGACATTTGAAGATGTCGAAACCAATGGAAGCTTAATGAACAAAGAGTTTGTCAACCAAGTCATTTTTTTATGGGTATTTTTCTGTAGCTTGGACATGGGAGACTTATGCCTGCACATAGTCAACTAGAAATTCCTCACATTTCAACATTAAAAGAAAAAAACATTTTTTGGAATCGGGTCAGTTCAAGCATGATTTCCAAAATTGTTGCAAGCTTGTTCATGTTAGATTGATTGCAAAGAGATTTTAACACCACCTTTGGATTGATATGCATGGCCTTCACAATAATGATTATTGTTTGTATTGTAAAAGGTTATGGAGGATTTGTACCATTTAAATTTTACAAAATGGAAATGTAAGATTGGAAATTTATAAAATGGAAGGAAACTCTCAAGGCCATACTCTTAGCTTTTTATTACTAAAGTTTTATTTGGTTTATGATATATTTTATTTTCTTAAAAAAACCATGATATATTTGTAATATTTGTTTAAAAATATTTGGTTAGGTATTATAGGTAAAGTCTATTTGTGAAATTGTAATTTCATAATTAATAGCAAATGTTATTTTGCAATTTCATAATTATTAGTAGATGTTATTAATTTATTTGTGCAATTAGGACTTCAGAAATAATAAAGTTTAGTAGTTTATTTGTACACTTAGGACTTCATAATTAATAAAGTATATTTGTGACATCATATTCCATAAAATTCCAAGTAGTCCATTAAATGTAGAGTGCATAAAAGTACTCATACAATTCAATTGAGAAGACATGAATGTTGGAAGAAGGTTTTCTTGGTCCACTATGCACTTCAATAGTTGTTGAATAAATGCAACATTTGAAGGCACCTCAAATTGTTTATCTTGTAACACTATCAATAGTTCCCATGGGGAATCTTTCCTTTCACGCACACTAAGAATATGTTCATGAGTATCTATGGAGCACTAGTCTTGAATTTTGTTGTGCTCCTTTCACTCTCATTCAAAACTATTTTTCAATAGGGTCCAATGCAAGGTATGAATGGAAACATCGTGGCTTTGCACATATACGTGGTTTCCTTTGGCTTGAAGGAGCTCCTAACATGGAAACATTAAATTGACAAAACCTAGATCAAATCAATGTTTCAAAGACTTTCTTCGTTAAATATGTTACAACATGGATCCTTAGAGAAAATCATGACACAAATTCATATTCATCAATCCATTTAGGATCACTCTTGATTGTTAGATACAAAGGATACACTTCATCCAAACCACTTAATATCTATGAACAACTCTTAAATAGAGTACAAATACATACAAGGGAGATTCCATGAAGAAGGATAACACTTTTTGGCCAAATTTGGCGATGAAAACCTGATTTTTTACTCATGTACTAGATAGAATCCCTTGAAACGCATACATGCCATGTGAATTTCGACTTGTAGTAAAAACAAATTGTAGAATATTATGTTGGCTTCCCAATGATATTTTTTTTAAAATATTCCGATGTCATTTAATTTGTGAAATTTCA
>LPNX011092330.1:0-75438 GCA_001517045.1 Pseudotsuga menziesii | reverse complement strand
AAAGTACAAAATAATAAAGTCCACAAATAACATAGTCTACAAATCACTCCTACGCCATTGATTGAGAGATCAACCATCATGGCCACTACCATCAGGTGCACTATGCCCCTGGCCTTCCTCATGCACATCACGAATAAAATTTCCTATGTCTGAGAACTGCAAAAGTTAAAACCATGAACTCTGTAAGTCAATTACATACCACATATTTAAATTACATGTACAACGTGACAAAAAATTAAATATATATGAAACATAGATCTATCAACTCACCTCGCTCAAGTCAAGTGTCAGGTTTGGAAGGATAGATATCTGCTTATATGATCCTTCATTGGGACCTGGCTGATGAGCAAAAACCCACTTATCTGTAAACATCACGATGGCTTCAACGCCCTCATTTGCAGCTGCCTATTTCTGGGTTTGTTTCCATGACATGAAAATAGTTATATTAATGAATTACAATTTGAACATGTAAATTATAATATGAACATAAATATGCAAACAATTTGAACATAAATAACTAGTACCTCGTAGACTGGTGTGTCGTGAGTAGGACTCAGGCGAGGCTGTGTAGAATCATGTGCAATTCCCTTACCTCTATCCTGTACATTATGAATAAGATAAATGATGAAAGTTAGAACAAACCAAATTATTATGTGTTCAACAATTGCTTCATTTAGAAATTCAAATTTAGGATGACAGTTAACACATACCTCATCAATCTGGGCGGATAGAACTGTAGTGGGACCTCGAACAGATGCATCACTGCCAACAAGGACCTCCATGAAACCAGGCTCCTGCATGGAAGTCTAACACAAAGCAAAGTATTAGTTAAAAACATGATTCATTTGAGGATACATTACAATCAAGAAAATCAAATGACGACAATCAAATGATGACAATAAAGATATACCTATCCCATCGGTCGAGCCTTGCATCTATCATGCAGTCGAAAATATGCATCGCGGGCCATGATAGCATATTGTCGCATGGTGTCACGATCAAGAATGCAAAGAATATTATCGTCCACCCACTATACCTCAATCTCTGTAGCTACAATGGGTGCTCTGTATCTCTTTGCCTGCACAGCCATCATGCTACCATGCATTCTCATGCGTGCCACCTCTGTTAGTGCACTCCGCTCCTTAATCGCTAGCTGAGATGACTCAGCTACATAATCTATCCTAAGAACGGTCCTGCTAGGGTGACCTACCAAAGGCTCTAGCTCTGGCTGAGCTTCAGGGTTTCTCCTATCCCTAGGATATGCATGACTACGTCCCCCACCAGCACCATAGAAGCTTGAGGGTGTGCTGGTGTAATCTGGGTGCATCCCCATGACAAACTATGCATATATATGTTTTGCAAAATATAGTGGGACCTGGTCATGGTGGGGAAACATGCCTCATGCTCCAATAAACATGTCATATGCATAAGTCACTGCAGCCTCTAGCTTAAACTCCTTAAGTCTAAATGGTTGACCAACGGGGCGGTCATGAGGGATATCAAATAATGTGCCCTTCACATCATGGCCAGCTGTTGCATCTCTCACTGTGGGCCATTTATCAGGACCCATCACTGTGGCCCTTCTTCTCTAACATGCAGTGGCCTAAAGAGAACTCAATGGTTCGATGGACCTGTAGATATTCAGTAGATTGTCTACTACCTCTAACATCATCCACACCGAACGTGATGTGGGAGTGTGGTCTGAAATGGAGCAAATGTTAATCCATAAACAATCACGCTGACTGGTAATGTCTTGCAACATGATGCATGTGATATCATCTTCCTATGGTGCTTCCTAGGGAGAGTCAGGGCCCTGTTGTGTAGCTATGGCACCTGAAAATTAGATGAAAACATAAATGTCAGTCAAAATACATACATCAACTGTAGGTGAATTTGAAATCAATATAAATTAAAGGTACTGATAACCAAAAGAAAATATATATGCATTTAATGTACCTCTCTCGTGGGGAACCTCCCCATGGACACCAGCAGTATCCTCCTCGCCGCTTGTATGCACATAACCGCTGCCAGAGTAGTTCCCGCTCGGCTCCCTAGCAGGAGCGTGTGTCTGCATAGGTAGCTTGGGAAAACCTATGAAAATAGAGACATACAAGTTGATGATTAAATATACACATGTGAAGCAATTTAATTTTATGTAACTAACAACAAATAGTACATCATGCGCAATTGCATACTTACAAGTTCTCTGCTGACCTCTGGGGCAAGGAATGGTCGCAGATCCGTCAATTCTCTACCTTCGACGAACCGAAGAACCTTGCTGTGGAGATGCATCTGCATGAAATAAGGAATAATAAATGCATTCAACATACAATATAATATAAATAATAAATATGTCAATAGTAAAGATGTAGATTTGAGATGATTAATATATCATCACATGGTGCACATTAATAATGGGAGAAGGATCATGAGTGTGAGCACAATCAATAAGGAAATGACACATGCAAAGGTTTTTTTCACAGATAGTTGAGCTTGATCATTCATGTCATGTGTGTGAATGCAAAAGTGTTCTTGGGACTCATGGCTTCTACTAGTTCGAAGATCTAACTTTTTATCCCAATCCAATAACAGTCTCTAACTTTTCATTTCATTTTTTTTAAAACTTTACCTATACACCTAATTTATGTCGATATCATTTTTTTCCACTAGGTACAAGTCAACCATTTCATCAAGGATATTATGAAAAGATACAACAATATATTCAACATGTTTACCTATCTCAATGACATGATGAACAATTTAGAATTAGTAGATATGCATTTCTCCTTGGAACTATACTTTCAGTGGTTGATTCCTAAGAAAAACACCTTCCAACCCCAAAATGAATTCAAATGCAATCAATTATCATTATGAACAAGTTTCCTTAATGGTTGATATAACATATTGGCATGGTCTACATAGTAGTGAAGAGAAATGAGAAATATTGAAGGAATATTAGTTCAACATAAGTGATGATAAGTCCCATAAATTCCATTATGCACTCCATTGATTCCACATGTTCTATGATCAATTGATGGAGAGAAATATACAAATTGAGTATCATTGGATTTGGTTTGATGGATGTGTTGATCAATTAAAAAAATCCCAAATATTTCAATGGGTGTTTTCAATGCACAAGAAGTACAAAGTGTCACATATGTGGAACTATTTGAGATTGGCCATGGTAAAGGAGAGCACAATGGAGCTAGATCTTGTGTCAAAACAACCCTACATGGAGTCCGACTAAATGGAGTTATTTTCAAATTACCCTACATAAGATATAGTTATAATTTTATTAGCAAAGTATAAATAATTTGATACTATTTCAAGGGACCACTAGCATTTAAAGAGATAGAAAAGAATTAATGGGAGAATATGTGTACCGCTGGCATTTTAAGTGAAGAATTTTTTTTTTTGGGGGGTGGGGGGGTAACTTGAATTGGACAACGGTTGTTAATGAGGTTTGGGGGTCCTCCTCTCATCTGGATCCCTTCTATTCTTATTTCATAAATTTATTATTGGATTCAAACTTGGTGGATGTCCGTTCCTATCCAATGGCCCCAACTTCGAGGAATGGTATGGATAGGCCCTTCAGGGCATCTAAAAGACTTGATTGGTTTCTCGTTTTAGATACTTTGTCTAAAATTGCCTACATATTTCGTTCTTGGACGTTGATCTCTAACATCTCTAGCCACTTTTGAGTCTAGGGTAAATGGTGTTGTTTATGGAGATCTCAATGGCACTTTTATTTCCCTCAAACCTAAGAGTTCAAAACCAACCTTTCTTTTGATGATTTCAAACCTATAACACTCTATAATTTAGTATAAAAAATTCTCTCAAAAATCATTCAAGATTAAGCCAAAGTTGGCAAAGCTGGAAAGATTGATGAAGGATCCCTACTTATCTATTAGGTTGTTGGGTTCTTAGTTTATTTGAAGACTCCTATCATTGTTTTTCTGTTATGGACTTGTTTCGAGGATTTTGTTGGACAAGCTGGTTCTGGGATGGCCTTAGTCCTCAATTTTTTTTAGTTTTTGGAGATTTTCATATGTATCTCAGTCATTCCATGTGCTTTAATCTTGGTTTGGCCTACATAGGGAATGTTGGTTGCTTTTGGATTGTCGTGGTGGAATGTATGTTTGTTAATTAATTTGGATATATATCTTTTGTTTTTGAGCTTTAGGTTAGAGAAGACATTGTAAAAGTTCTATTTTTTTTAATGATTTACTATTTTATTAAAGTGTTATGTGTGGTGTAAACACATTTAGATCCATAGTACAACTTTTAGAAAAATAAATCAGTAAATACAGTTTTCAAATAAACAAAAAAACTTAAATTTTTTTAGCTTTCTATTAAGGAAAACATTGTAAAATTTTCATTTTTTAATGATTTATTTTAATGTAAGTGTCATGTGTCACCTTCACACAATTTAAAAAAAATAAAAATAAAACTTTTAAATGAACAAAAAATAGCAACAAAAGACCTTAAATAACCCCATGTTCATCCATCTCCATGCTAAATTCAACCATTTTATTGCCTGCTTCTCGTTTTTGATCACCTTCAATGGACAATAAAATAATAATATGTGTTTGTGAATCACGATGGAAAAATAGATATATCCCATTGCCCATTGGGTGAAATGAACCTCAGCATTCGTGTGCATGAAAATGTGTCTACCAGCATGGTCATTCCATTGTGAATTGGTTTATCTATTGATTCCTTCCATCTTGACAATACCCTCATTTGAGTTTCCTTAAAACAAAAAGATATAGTTCCACTTCTTTATAAGTTCAAATCAAAAGTTATATATTTTAATAATAGTTTCATTTTTTTTAAATCTTTAAAATATTAATTTAATTTTCTAAAATTTAAAATTTAAATGGATACATTTTATTAACTCTTTCATAAACATTTAAAAATATATATAATTTTAAACTAATTTTTAAAATTATAATTATGTAAATTAATTTATATACATTTTAAAAATATAATTATATTTTTAAATTAATTTTTAAAATTATAATTATGTAAATTAATTTATATACATTTTAAAAATATAATTATATTTTTAAATTAATTTGTAAAATTATAATTATATCATTAACTTTATCTTTACAAATGAAAACTTATACTCTAATTCATATAGTAGGTTAATTATTTAATTTCAACTTTTTAAATAAATTTTACATTTAAATATAATTTCAATTTTTTTATGATTTAAAGTCATAAATTATGTATTTAATTAATTCTTTCTTGGATTTTTTTTTTAAATTAAATAAATCGGAAGGAAATTTTTACTTATGTCAGATAACATAAGCCTTAAATATTTGTTTGACCAACATAATTTGAACTCAAGACAAGCAAGATGGTTGTCATTTCTAAGTGAATATGACTTTGAAATAAAACATATTAAATGAAAAGAAAATAAAGTGGCAGACGCTTTAAGTCGACACACAAATTTACTATTCGCAAGCAACAGTTATGAAACTGACTTGAAAAATCAGATTTGAAGTGCTGGAATTTCTAATAAAGAGTATCAAGTACTAAAGGAAAAGACTACTAAAAACGAACCAAATCAGATAAAGACAGATTTCACCCTAAATCAACAAGGTCTATTGCTACACAAAAATAGGTTGTATATACCAAACATTGCAGAAATTAAATAAACAGTCTTGGATGAGTTACATAAAAGACCATACTTAGGGCAATTGGTTATAAAAAATGATTACCATGATAAAAAAGGACTTCTTATGTCCGAATATGAAAAAAGAAGTGGAATAGTACTTAGCTCGCTGCCTAGAATTCCAAAAGTAAAACCGAAACATCAACATCCCGCATGATTTTTGCATCGATTAGTCGTTCCAGAGTGGAAGTGGGAAACAATCAGTATGGATTTCATCACCGGATTTCCCAAGAACTTTAGACAACATGAATCTATCATTGTTGTGGTAGACAAATTGAGCAAAGCAGCACATTTCATACTTGTTAAATCCACCTACAAGGATGTTAATATTGCAGACATCTTTATGAAAGAAATATTCAGGTTGCATGACATGCCAAAGATAATAGTTTTAGATAGAGATGTAAAGTTTACAGGTAATTTCTGGAAGGCCTTATTCAAAGGCCTGGGCAGCCAATTAAATTTCAGTACTACATATCATCCACAAATGGATGATCATACTGAGAGAGTAAACCAAGAAGATATGCCAAGGATGTATGTTATGGATAAACCAGGTAAGTGGGAAGACTACCTACACTTGGTTGAATTTGCCTACAATAATAATTTTAAGTTTATGTAGGTATGAGTCAATTCAAAATCTTGTATGGGCGTAAGTGTAATAGTCCAATATCATGGAGCAGCCCTATTGATAGATTAATGTTAGGTCCTGACTTGTTAAAGAAAATGGAGCTAACTGTGAAACATGTACAATAGAACTTGAAAGCTGCCCAAGATAGGCAGAAAAGTTATGCTGATCTAAAAAGAACTCCTAGAGAGTTCCAGGTAGTTGATCATGTATATATAAAGGTAAATCCCAAGAAAATCTGTTTAAGGCTAGGTAATTATTCGAAGTTGGCACCCAGTTATTGCAGGCCATTTGAAATTTTGGCCAAAGTAGGGCCAGTCGCATACCAATTAGCCCTACCACCAAACATTAAAGTTCATAATGTATTTCATGTTTATATATTGAAAATGTATATTCATGATAACTCTCATGTGATTGATTGGAATGCAATCCAGGTGGAACCCGAAGGAGAGTTCTAAGCGGGATCAGAGTGCATTCTCGACATGAGAGAGCTTATACTCTGATAACTTACCATCGAACAAGTCAAGGTGCAATGGAAGCACCTTAGTCCGGAAGAAGCTACTTGGGAGCCGGAAAGTAATATGCGGGATGCATATCCAGTTTTATTCCAAGAGGATGAAATTGAAGAATAAACAAAGATATAACACCAAGGACGTTGTTATCTCCTAAGGGGAGGTGTATGTAGCACCCTTGGAATTAATTATTATTATTAATTCTGTTGAAAATACTTTTTTATTATTTTAATTATTTTAATTATTATTATTATTTACAAGGAAAATGTCAACAATAAAACAATATGTAACCAAAAACAATTTTATTAAATAAATATGCACAAAGGGGGACAAGAGTGGAAATAGTTGTTGAAGAGGGCTTGTTGACCCACAAGAGGGAATGAACAAGAGGTAAATACCACTGAGAGAGAACTCAGGATGAGGCATCATCCCCTAAAATCAGGTCATCACTCCTGGTTGAGTGCTAAAGAGCAAGAGGCTGATAAATGACCAAGACCTGGGAAAAATACTCTAAATTAGTATGTCCATGAGTAGCAGGAGGATAGCATTGGACTGAGAATTAATATATGCAAATAATGCTAGAGATGGTGCATTAAGAATTCTCTCTTGTGGTTCATCGAGCAGGCTCGGGGGTTCTGGAGCAAGTGATTTGGTTGCTCTGAGGTTTGATAGGGAGGAACAACATTTCCACTCTTGTTTTCCCAAAGCGTTGGTGCCAAGTTTATACTACACTTTTATTACCATAAACTTTAAATTATGTTTTAAGCTCCTTAGATATGAAGTAGTTAAATTTTATACTCTCATCTATTTCATTTTTTTTCAAATCTGAACTTGTGTATGTTATATTATCCAAGTATAATTCAGTTAAGCGATAAGATAATTACTTTTCTATTCTGTAAAATTCCTAATTATTACCTAGCTGGATATTTAATGTGTGGGTTGAATATTATGGTAAATGAATGAATTTTTCAAATCTGAACTTGTGTATGTTATATTATCCAACTATAATTCAGTTAAGTGATAAGATAATTACTTTTCTATTCTGTAAACTTCCTAATTATTACCTAGCTGGATATTTAATGTGTGGGTTGAATATTATGGTAAATGAATGAATTTTGTTTTCATATTTTCTGTTATGTTTTTCCTTGATAGATTGTACTATATAATTCATTTAGTTGGTACCTAATAAATTTGTCGGTTTCCTATAGTTAACCTTAACATATGAAATGTTTCCTATAATCTATAATCTTGGTACCTAATAAATTTGTCGGTTTCCTATAGTTAACCTTAATGTATGAAATGTTTCCTATAATCTATAATCTCCCCATAGAGTTGATGGTTTTTAAAAATAAAATAAAAAACTAGCTCCTTGGCTGAAAAACCTTATATCAACAGTTTTTCCTAGGTAAGAACTACATTCCTAAAATCGTGGATTTGAGGAAATCCTTAGTATAGGTTAGGTAAATAAAATAATAAATAAATAAGAGTAACCAAGAGAGTTAATCGTGGATCGAGGCCATCTTTTAAACAATACCTTGATTTTACAGCCAGATATTTAAGTAGGTTATTTCTAATTATATTATTTGGGCAAACAGAGAAATTTATTTAGTTGGAAGTCTTAAGCAGAGATTATACTTTTACATATCTTTTAAGTTGATTTCTTTTACATGAGGAAATTTGAAACGTATCTTATTTCAGTAACAGGATTATTCCTTTTAGCTTTGCTAATGAAAATTCCTAAACAATAAACGATTCCCCTCTACTGGCTGTAAGTAATTAAAAATAAAACAAGCTCCATTACTGACAGTAAGTAACTAAAAATAAAACAACCTCCTTTACTAGAAGTAAGTAATTAAAAACAAAACAAGCTCTTTTACTGCAGTATGTAAAATAAAAATAAAACAAGCTCATTTACTGGCAATAAGTAACTAAAAACAAAACAAGCTCTTTTACTCACAGTATGTAAATTAAAAACAAAACAAGCTCCTTTATTAGCAGTGTTTAATTAAAAACAAATCAAGAAATCGATTTCAATAACTAATCAACGGAGTGAAGATAAAAATTTATGTTGGTTACAGCGGTCTCCAAATGTTAATTATTAACCATACAATGACATCCAGACAACTATTAAATTTCAGATCTGTTGAGATACACAGTGAAAAGTATAATCATTTCACAAACTGTCATCACCTACTAAAACCCACATTAACCTATGCTTATGTAGCATACGTGTTTAAGTTATTTTTATTTTGGTTCATGCCTTCAATTGATAAGTAGTATCCATAATGGCGAAGGTCACGGGGTCGAAACCATAGGCGGGGATAAAAATGTAAATCACCCTTTCAAGTTTGGAGTTTAACAACATAATGTTTATTGTTTGCCAAATACTCAACGTTGGCTTAGAAATTGAGGAACTTAATTGTCTGCACATATGGGAGTTGAGGTACTGTCCTTGTAGATCAAAATAGGGAAAGGAAGTAATAAAAATAATTATTAGCAGAGAATTAATATTGCTTTAAAAACTATAATTGTATACCCAGGTTAGGGGATCAAACCCCGTATAGTAAGCTCAAGATACCTATAGGAATCTAATCCCAAAACAATTTTTATCAAGCTCAAGATACCTATAGGAATCTTAACCCAAAACAATTTTTATCTAGCAGCAAGTTTTACAAATAGTCTTCTTTTACAAGATAAAACTTTAAGACAAATTTATTTTAGGCACAAAAACCATAACAATCTAACGAACCTGGATGTCGGTCGACGGTGGCCAAGGGTCATCTCCTCCGAGCGCCCTTATCCCTTTCGGTCTACATAGTCTGTAAGAAAGAAAAAAAAGAAAAGAAATAATTTAATTAAAGAAAAACAGTATGTCAATTTCAAGCTCATAACACAAAGATGGATACAAAAAGAAAAAGAAAAAGACTGGCTCTTACTTGTTCTGAGCAGACCACGATCCTTTGGAAAAGATGTTAAGGTCGGGTTCTTCATATTAAGTCACCTGCGAAGCTAAGAGTGGAGTACCCTTTCTTTCAAGGGAAATCAACACCTGCATTCACCTGTAAACCCCAAGACCAATGCTTGAAGCTGAGGGAAACTAACTTCAGGGTTTAGACCTCCAGCAACGAAAGGGCAAGATTATGGTAGAGTTCGGCCCTTGACTCGACTGCAACTAAGAATGAAATAGTAAAATGTATTATTGTTGCCTCAGACATATTAAGTCACCTTTCGAAACCCTATCAAGACCCATATGACCAACCTCTAGGTGTATGGCTTGATGAGGTTCTGTATTGTGAAGTGAACCTGGTTGCATTGTCAACTTGCATCCAGGTACACTGTTTTCTTTACAACCGAAGGTCGCTTTAAAAAAAAATGCATAGACAGTTTATTGCCCTCATAAAGTGCAGACTATTCTTTGGTCTTCATTCTATTTTAAGCCACATCTAAACCTCAATCTTTGTTTCTAATACAACCATAGTCTATACAAGTCAACCCAGACATTCCCCTTTGGGTTCATGGAGAAGATCTTTATAAACAAGAAAAATTATTTATAGGCATGATTAACTTGATAATCCAAGCCTTGCCTTAAAAAGAAAGCTTCTCTAATCATGGGATAGGAAAATGGAGCAGGGAAGGCACTAGGCTGGTGCTTCATTGTAGGATTTCCATGGCGGCTTATACCCTTGACCCTGTGTCGGTCGCTGCTGGTTATTGGGGCTCTCGGGTTTGCACTCCTTCCTTAGTCTTATGGGGATGGTTATTATTCGTCTCCTGTTCTTGTAGGCTGGTTTCTGGCTGGGTTTTGGGTTTGTACGGTGGTTATTTCCAATCGGTATCCCTCTTGGAGTCCCTCCCATTCATTGGGGGACTAGTACCAACCAAGAATAAAAATAAGTGGGAAGTTATTTCGCTCATTATCGGCTACCTTCGTGGAATATAGATTTGTTGGATTCACCACCCCTGCATGGGTTTATCCGCCGTTGTTTGTGTGTTTTTGTCATCCATCCCTTTCAGCACATTCTGGGTTGACCTCTGTTAACCGCTGATGTACTCTGGGGTTTTGGGTTCACACTTACTATTTTTTTTGGTTGCCTCTCCTGGCACATGGTCCTTATTTCGCGGGCCTTTCCTTGGGGTTTTCGGACGTTCTGTTGGTTGCTGGGGTTTTTCCCATCACTCTATCTGTCGGTTTTTTCTTGTCATTCAATCATGAGTCGATTCTGGAAAACCCTACCATCTGGGTTAGGGTTTCTTCCATATTTGGCTCAGGGTTTTGTGGGTTGACTTATGTTTACCTGAGTTGGTCTCGAGGGCTCGGGGTTCATCCAACGGGTTTTTTTATCATCTTTCCTGGCACGCGGTCATTTTCTCCAAGCCTTTCCTCCATTTTTATTGAATTACTATTGGACTCTGGGGCTTTGCTATTGGTCTTCACATTTCCTATGGTCGTGGGCTGACTCAGGCTTAACTGGGTCTGGGTTTCCCCCTAGTTGCATAGGGCTCAATGGCTTGGGTCACGTTATCGTTCTGGTGGGCAATGGTTACCATGGTAGTGTGACCGTGGCTTGGGGTATGGTAATCAGTCGCGCACATTTTGTGTTGACCTAGAGGGTCTTTTCCATATGGCTGAGCTAGCTGCACCCACACGCTTTCGTCGCAAGTGACAAGCCAAATGTATAAAATCCCAAGAGGGGCGCTTTCATTTTGTCCTTGGCCATGACATCTTCACGGATAGATTTTCTTCTCTTTACTCTCATGCACTCGTTGGGCAACTAGAGTACTGCAGGATGGGGAAGTCGGCCTGGGTAGAGTGGGCTACAGAGCACTGGAAGCCCCTCTTTGACTACATTCCCACTAACAACTTGTCATCAAACGGGTGGATTGTATTTGTCTTTTTGGAGGAGGAGCACTGCACCCGTATCCTCGAGGGTATTTGGTGCATAGGGGTGGGTTCCGTGGTTCTTGGGCGCTGGCATCCTCGCTTTGACCCTCTTCAGGAAAGAATCACGAAGTGCCATCTATGGGTGCTACTGCCACACCTACCGTTCCCTCTTTGGAACAAACATGTCCTAAAAGGAATTGCCAATAAAATTGGCAGGTTTGTAGCTGTCGAGGTGGATTTCCATCTCGCCTTTGACAAGAGGATCGCACGAGTTCTTGTCGAGTTGGACATCTCCCTGGGTTTACCTGCAGAAGTTGAAATCCTCTGTAATGAACGACTCTTGGTCCAGTGGCTCGACTACCTCCACATGCCGTTCCAATGTAGCAGTTGTCATGAGACTGGTCATCTTTGGCGTGCTTGTCCCTCCCTGCGATATGGATGTGCTAATTTCGGCTCTGATGTCTCTCCGACAGTCACCAAACAGGTCGACCCCTCTGTACAAGCACATCATTTACCAGGTACACTCTCCAATTCTCTCTCTCCTTCTAATGTTGTCTCTGATACCTTTCTGGACGCCATTGATGATTTGATTCTATCACATACTAATGTTCGTCTACCTGATTCCTCACTAGCCCCCATTCCCCTTACTGATACTTTGTCCTCGATGCCTAAGCCGATACATGATCAGACACTCCCTGGTGACACCATGCCCCCTGTTTTGAACACTTACATGTCATTCAGGTCTTCTCCGGCTTCTGTAGGCTCCCCTCCCCATACTGCTCCTGATCATACACTTATCACACTACCTACACCTTCCTTGCACCACATCACTGCACCGTCTCTACCATCATTAACTTCTCTTGTGGATTTGCTACCACTCTCACACCCAAGAACCCCACCGACCTTTACTCCATCCTCCAACAGTCCTACCACATCCCCTTCTTTCTCTGACCCCTCCCTTAAAAAATTACTATCCATTTTCATGGCTACGACCCCTACATCACCTTCCACCCTTCACCTTAACTCCATACAATTTTCCAATGTGACTGTTTGGAAAAAAACTAAAGAAAAAAAGGATAAATCAAAGGTGGACCTATCCTCTGCTTCTCCTCCCTATAGCCCTCTTTCTGTCTGCATCAAAGATGCGGCCCATGGCTTGCCTTCACGAGGACTTAGAGCGACATCTCCCCTCCACGATGTTCCATGATGAAGCTTTTATCCCTCAATGTTAGGGGTCTTGGAGGTAAGAAAAAAAATCATAACCTCTGTGCTCTCTTCAAGTCTCTTGGTCTGGATATGATTCTCCTACAGGAAACTATGTGTAGTTCCTCTCCTGCTTTACTAGCCTTCTCTAAACTTCTACCTTCTTGGGAATTATGTGCTATCAGTGCATCGGGCCTCTCGGGAGGTCTCCTTACGGCCTGGAACCCACATAGGGTTAAGTGTCATGCCTTTCAGACTTGTGCTAGCATCCTAGTTCAGGAATATTTCCGTGGAATGTCCTCCCCCATTTCCATCCTTAATGTATATGGCCCCTACAGAGATCATGAATTTTTCTGGGAAAAGGCACATAGAGGGGGCATTCTTAACATTCCGAATCTTGTCCTAGGAGGGGACCTTAACCTTACACTAAACTCCTCAGAGATTTGGGGAAAAAAGGCTTCCCCTGACCCCCTCACACAACACTTCTTGTCCCTTTTTGACTCGGTGGGTCTTATTGATTTGGCTCCTCAGTATGCTGGGCCTACTTGGCGAAATGGTCGTTTGGGTACTGATGGTATCAGTAAGAGAATAGATCAATTTATAATCTCAGCATCCATGATTCCATCTCTAGGGATACACAGGGTGTGGACATAGTGTGTTGACATTTCTGACCACTACCCTATTTGCTTTGAATGGAACAAGCAGCGAGGTTCCTGTAACTACCCGTTTAAATTTAATCGTTCGTGGCTCAATGATCCAGCTTTCTCTGAATGGTTAACGAAGCGGTGGCCTCATCTTTCCCATGGTGACTATGCACATGGTCTTGACTCCCTCTACCATAAGCTGCGTATTCTTAAAAATGAAGCTAGGGTATGGATAAAAGACAAACTAGCTATGATGGATTCCGAGTCCAATAGTCTTGATCGAGCCATTGTATATCTCCTCTCGGGCACATCAAATTGTATCCTCTCCAATGAGGATATGGCACAACTGTCCCACCTTAGAACTGAAAAGAAGAAGATTCTGGATCATTATCTGCTGACTTGCCAATTAAAAATCCAAACGAAATGGGCCCTGCAGGGTGATTCGAATACCAAATATTTCCACATGCTGGCCTCTGGCAAGCGAAATCAAAACACGATTTGGTCTTTGGCTGATGAGAATGGTAATAGCTATGAAGATGAGGCAGCACTCAAAGAACTGGGTCAGTCACATTTTGCAAATATATTGAAGGATGATGGTAGCACTTGTTTGATGCAACAACTCAAGGTTGTCATGCTTTATCCTAAGATGATATTAGATGAGAATGCATTTGACCTTACCTGTCCTGTTACTCTTGGGGAAATAGAATTTGCACTGAAATATTTTTAAAAAGATCAGAGCCCAGGCCTAGATGGATGGCTTGTCGAGTTCTATCTGTACTTTTTTGAACTCATGGGCCATGATTTATTGTCAGTTGTTGACTCTACCAGGGTCTCGGGTATTATCCCACCCTCCCTGAACTCCGCCTTCCTCGCTCTGATACCCAAAATTGATAAGCCTAGGACCTTTGCAGATTACGGGCCCATCTCATTATGTAATATGCTGTATAAATTGATCTCAAAGGTCATTACGGTTAGGATCAATCCCTTTTTGGACTCTAGTATCTCTCAAGAACAATTCGGTTTCCTTAAAAACCCTCAGATCGTCAAGCCAATAGGAATTGTTCAAGAGACTCTCCACTCCGTTAAAACAAAAAATATATGTGCCTTCATCCCCAAACTAGACTTGATTAAGGCCTTTGTGTAAATTGGACCTATATTCGTCTCATCTTGATCCAAATCGAGGTTCCTCTCCTGACTGTTAATTGGATTCTGGGATGTCTCACCACTGTAAAATTTGTTGTTCTAATCAACGTGACCCCCTCGAATTTTTTTTCTGCTACTAGGGACATACGACAAGGCTTCCCTTTATCTCCATTACTCTTCATCCTTGTCATTGAGGGTCTCATCCTATTAATCTCCAATGCTTGGAACCATGGTCTTATCCGTGGCATTCATACCACTTCCTCCCTTGCTCTTACCCATCTTCTTTTCGTGGACGATGTGATCATAATGGGTACTGACACATTACAGGAATGGGCTACATTTGATGTAATCCTTGAGACCTTCTGTAAGGAATCCGATATGTGTATCAGCCTTGATAAATCTTGCTTCCTATATAATAATATAGATGCTGTCAATTACATGGATATTGCCAGGGTCCTACCTTATCAGATGGAGCCAATTCTTTATGGTTTTAAGTACCTTGGATACTACATTAAACCTCTCGGCTATAGGGTTTGTGATTGGAATTGGCTAGTACATAAATTTGAAAAGAGGATTTGTCTATGGACCCACAAGCTACTCTCTTTGGGAGGCAGTTTGATTCTTGTTCAGTTTGTGCTTTCCATTATTCCAATTTACTGGCTGGGATTAGCTCCCATCCCAGCATCTATCTTGCACAAGCTCAGGAGCATCACGTTTGCTTTCTTATGGGGATCCACAGAAAATAATCGAAGATATCCTTTGGTAAACTGGCAGAGTCTCACATGCCCAAAGGAGTACGAGGGATGGGGGATAAAAAATCTACATTGGTTTAGCATTGCCCTGCGCCTTAAAAATCTCTGGATGGTTATGTTGAATGATGGATTGTGGCATCGTGTACTTACCAACAAATACATGAAACACCTCACGATGGTTGCTTGGCTCAGAGGTAAGATGTTCTGTACACGTGGGGTATCTAATATATGGAGGGGTTTTTTACAGACTCTTCCATGGCTGGGTATTCACCTGGCTTGGCAGGTGGGTAACGGTGAAGATATATTGATTGGTATTGATCCGGTTATTGGTGTCCCTTCCTCACACAACCTTCCATATGAGCTGAGATCCTTTCTGGAGGACTTGGACATCAATATACTCTCACTGGCTCGCAATAATTTACCAGACTCTCAGCATTACTGGTACACGGCCAAGGAATTGTGTTTAGATGGGGCTTGGAAAGAAGCCTGGAATACACACACGGCAGGCCTGGTTCTCTGTGGTATACGACTCACAACACAATCTGATTCTCTTATGTGGGACTTTAACAAAAAGGATGGCTCTATCTCTGCTAAACATGTATATGACTGCATTGTTAAATCTTTTTCCCCATCTTTTGGCAATCGGCTTCACTCTTTATTATGGTCCAGTTCTCTCCCTTGCAAAATTGGATGCTTTATATGGTTGGTATTTATGAAAAAAAATCTTACCTAGGATAACCTTCAGAAAAGGGGGCGGTCTGGTCCAAGTATATGTGCTTTGTGCTATTCCGATGAGGAGTCTATCATACATATTTTCTCACACTGCACGGTATGGAAGAATGTTCTTGATCACATATGTGATCAGTTTCAGCTGCCTCCTCCTCCTCTCGCGGACTCACTTGCCATATTTGTAGGAAATTGGGCTGGCATTTTCCCAAGGCACTCGGCTCTATGTTCTATTCCATTCCATATGATGTGGGCCATATGGAAAGCACGGAACCTATCCTTATTTGAAGGGAAGAAGAGGACTGTTCTCAACATTGTGCATCAAATCACAAACTCTGTGCAAATGTATTCTTCTCAGTTTGTCAAAGTTAAAAAAATTACGAAGATTGGGCATTCTCCCTGTTTGATTTACCCATGTGGATTTTTCGATGGTGCCTCTACCACTAATGCAGCCGGTGTTGGATACAACTTATACTTGAATGAGTCTCACTACTTTGAGTTTGCGCTGGGGGTCGAAAATGGCTCCAATACAAAAGCAGAATTACTTAGCCTATGGGCTCTTCTGCTGTCATCCTAGATGATGGGGATCCCCTTATCCCACATATTTGGTGACTCTCAAGTTATCATTAATTGGGCAAAGGAATCCACTGCTCTTTCCCCTCCAGAACTCTTTCATTGGTGTCGGGAAACTCAAAAGCTAATTTCTAGCTTTCAGGATCTGTCTTTCAGCCACATCTACTGAGAACACAATTGGATTGCAAACCGTCTCTCTAAAACTGCTCTCTCTTTATCTCTGGGTTATGGTTGTTTCTCTGAATTTATGGAGGACCATTTGGTCTCATATGATACCTTTCAGCTCTTTTGATTCTTGTTCAGGGAGCTTACTCCTCTATTTGATTTGTTGATTTGCTGCTCTTTGAGTGGCCTCTTTTAGATTGCTGATATGATCCCTTTGGTTCATGGTAGATGGGGTTTGATGAGATCGGTCCCCTCCATGATGAGACGGTTTTACTGATGGGATCCTTCACTCTATTGTCTTGCCTTTCCCCCTGGTTGCGACTGGATGAGACTTATTGTCATATGAGCTATATTCTCTCTGAGATGTAACCAATTTTTGGCATGGTGCTATTGATGCCCTTTGATTCTTAATAAGAATAACAAGGGCAGGCTTTTTCATTCTTGAAAAAAAAACTTGATAATCCACTTTTAACCTTGCATCCTTCTTTAAATTAAGAGAAAGACTTAGGATCAAAAGTTGGGTTAAAAAAACTCACAACCTTTAGTCTTGTGCCCGCAGGGGGTTACTTTTGAAACCTTACTATTGAGCTAAATAGGTATGATAAAGGGGTATTGTGGAAAGCATGCCTTCACTAAACCTTAAGTCTTATCCTTAAGGGTAGATCTTAATACTAAACTAGAGGCCAAGTTTACTAAGCAGTACAGTACTGTTAAAAGGTAAAGCTCATAAACAAACAAGGTTAACTAAAGCAACATATTTTCAGTCTCTAGAGTGAGCAGTATGTAAAATGTAAATCAAGTAAGATAAAAATAACACATGGATTTTTTTTATGAGCAATTTTTGGGTGTGTCATAGCATAAGGGTGACTTTCCATAAGAACAATATCATGAGCATAAAGTAGAAGGATGATAACTATTCCAACTAAGATTGTACCCGCACAACCTGCTTCTTCTAAACATTTTTCTAGCTTATCAATGTAAATGCCAAAAAGGGTAGGGGAGAGGGGCAACCTTGCTTAATTCCAATATTGCAATTTATATAAGTTGTCCACCCCTCACGACAACTCTCAACTCAAAAAGAACATTAAACTCCTCTAGCCTATTCCATAGGTTATTTCTAGGCACTGTATCAAAAGCCTTTTTAAAATCTGCAAAGCAACAAAACATACCAGACTTATTATTAGGGAAATCCTTTACAGTGATCCTAAGCATAGCGAGGTGGTTCATGGTTGAATGATTCCTTCTAAAACCTACTTGGCTTTTAGCCTGCTTACCTTCCATTTCTAGTCATTCATTGATCTTATTTTATAAGATAATAGCATATAACTTAGCTAAGAAATGGCTATAATCATAATAGTCTGATAATTAGTAGAGTCATTTTTATCACCACTTTTGAAAATAGAAATAATAAAAAATAATGATATGTGTATTTTGAATAAATTTATTTTTTTCAGATTATATTTGTATTTATTATAATGTAATTAATTAAAATAAATAATAATTTTTTTAGAATTTTAAGATGTTTCACACATTCTTCTATTCATAAATTTTTTTGACAAAGTTTCCCTATTAATTTTTTTATAATGTCATTTTGTATTTGATTAGAATGTACAATCAATACATAATTAAATAAACAATCAGTTTTTTTATCAATGCTTTGCTATTGAACTAGAAGGCCTTCTCTGTTTTGAAGAAGTTGAAAATATTCTTACAATTTTCAATGTGTCCTTTTGGGTATTTTAGATGTATTGTTGAAGTGGCATTTTTTTGTTTGTTCTTGAATTTGTATACTGTATATTTGGGAGTGTTAGGTGTTGTTGGGAGACTTACAAGAGAGTCTCTTAACTTCATTCTTAGTTTTAAAGATTATGTTTTTCATGGTTGTGATATTTTGTATATTTATTTTTGTTGAAAATATGCATAATATGTTTTTTATTTAATCCATTTGTACTTCCAAATATGTACAAATATGATTGACTTCAACAAATAATATTAGATTAAATAAACTATTTTGTATTCCATAATACTATTTTTATTTCAATAAAATGAATAATATATGTCAGAAAATACATATATTTTTATTATGAATCTAATTTAGATTTCTATTTTTTTTCCAACAAAATAATATTCATAATAAATTTATAGTGTAAACATTTCATTGTTCAGTTTTTATATAAAATTTTAATATTCAGAACTTGAGGTCTACTTCAGAAGAAACTATTCAAACAATTCAAAAAGTTTCATTAAGATTTTACATTTTTCAGATAGATTCACCATACTAAAGCTTCAAAAAATAACAGTCTTTCAATCCAAATTAACTCATAAAAATAAAGAGTAATCTAAAGATTCAAAAATGACTTTGAAGAGTCTCTTTGTTTTGCAAGATGATCTAGCTACCTATCCGCATGAGTACACCTTTTGAGAGGCCATCTTCCTTTATGTTGTGTTCTCTCACTATATATGCTTGAAATTAATTTCTTCAAATAAATCTTTGATTTTGATTGTTTTCTCGACTAAAGCAAGTAGAAGTATATTATGACAGTTGCTTTCTTTACTCATCTAATTGATTACAATCTGGGAGTCTCCATAGACTTTCAGTTTGTTGATTCCATTACACAGCTGAACTGAGGAAAAGCCATGAGGCTAAGCTTTCTACATAAATTGATGAACAAAGAGAAAAAAATCATGAAAAGAAATGAGGAAAATACCTCACAAATAGGAGGTTTATCCAAAGGTGGAGATGGATGGCTTTGGAACACCCAAAAACGTGTTCGCCCAGTCGAGATTTGCTCCAAAGTTGTCCAAAAGCAGCACGATGAGGCGAAAAAGACGCGCTCAGCCTATTTAAAAATAAAAAAACATGCTTTCTAAATCGTGCCTCCGTTTTAGTGAACAAAATCGCGCACGCAATTTTGTTCACTAAAACGAAGGCGCAATTTGGTTTACTATCATAATTGGCATGCCTGTTGGCAGCCCTAGGACAAGGTTTGGCAGGTTCGAGATTGCTTGGGATGATTTCATTTTTTTGGATCAAGAGTGATTGACTTCACTCCACCATTGCATCTAAAAGGTCCCTCAACTTCTTGCACATACCCTATAGTATGAGATAGAATATTTATTTTTTATAGTGTCATATTTATTTTGATAAATGTATGTTATATATGTATTTTTTTATATTTATATTGTTATAATTAGGATATAATTAAGTTTTAATTTTTCATTCTTATTTTAACTTAAAATAAATTAAAAAATAAATTTATTATATTATAAAATTTTATTTTTCAAAATATAAAATATAAATAATGTATGTTATAAATATATTTTTATATATTTTTAAATTAACTTTTTTAATTGATTCATTTATAATGCAAATAAATGAATAAGATAAATGATGAAAGTTAGAACAAACCAAATTATTATGTGTTCAACAATTGCTTCATTTACAAATTCAAATTTAGGATGACAGTTAACACATACCTCATCGATGTGGGTAGATAGAATTGTAGTGGGACCTCGAACAGATGCATCACTGCCAACAAGGACCTCCATGAAACCAGGCTCCTGCATGGAAGTCTAACACAAAGCAAAGTATGAGTTAAAAACATGATTCATTTGAGGATACATTACAATCAAGAAAATCAAATGACGACAATCAAATGATGACAATAAAGATATACCTATCCCATCGGTCGAGCCTTGCATCTATCATGCAGTCGAAAATATGCATCGCGGACCATGATAGCATATTGCTGCATGGTGTCACGATCAATAATGCAAAGAATATTATCGTCCACCCACTATACCTTAAGCTCTGTAACTGCAATGGGTGCTCTGCATCTCTTTGCCTGCACAGCCATCATGGTACCATGCATTCTCATGCATGCCACCTCTGTTAGTGCACTCCGCTCCTTAATCGCTAGCTAAGATGACTCAGCTACATAATCTATCCTAAGAACGGTCCTGCTAGGGTGACCTACCAAAGGCTCTGGCTCTGGTTGAGCTTCAGGGTCTCTCCTATCCCCAGGATACGCATGACTACGTCCCCCACCAGCACCATAGAAGCTTGAGGGTGTGCTGGTGTAATCTGGGTGCATCACCATGACAAACTATGCATATATATGTTTTGCAAAGTATAGTGGGACCTGGTCATGGTGGGGAAACATGCCCCATGCTCCAATAAACATGTCATATACATAAGGCACTGCAGCCTCTAGCTTAAACTCCTTAAGTCTAAATGGTTGACCAACAGGGCGGTCATGAGGGATATCAAATAATGTTCCCTTCACATCATGGCTAGCTGTTGCATCTCTCACTGTGGGCCATTTATCAGGAACCATCACTGTGGCCCTTCTTCTCTGACATGCAGTGGCCTAAAGAGAACTCAATGGTCCGATGGACCTGTAGATATTCAGTAGATTGTCTACTACCTCTAACATCATCCACATCGAACATGATGTGGGAGTGTGGTATGAAATGGAGCAAACGTTAATCCATAAACAATCACGTTGACTGGTAATGTCTTGTAGCGTGATGCATGTGATATCATCTTCCTATGGTGCTTCCTCGGGAGGGTCGGGGCCCTGTTGTGCAGCTATGGCACCTGAAAATTAGATGAAAACATAAATGTCAGTCAAAATACATACATCAACTGTAGGTGAATTTGAAATCAATATAAATTAAAGGTACTGATAACCGAAAGAAAATATATATGCATTTAATGTACCTCTCTCGTGGGGAACCTCCCCATGGACACCAGGAGTATCCTCCTCGCCGCTTGTATGCACATAACCACTGCCAGAGTAGTTCCCACTCGGCTCCCCAACAGGAGCGTGTGTCTGCATAGGAAGCCTGGGCGAACCTATGAAAATAGAGACATACAAGTTGATGATTAAATATACACATGTGAACCAATTTAATTTTATGTAACTAACAACAAATAGTACATCATGCGCAATTGTATACTTACGAGTTCTCTGCTGACCTCTGGGGCGAGGAATGGTTGCAGATCCGTCAGTTCTCTACCTTCGACAAACTGAAGAACCCCGTTGTGGAGATGCATCTGCATGAAATAAGGCATAATAAATGCAGTCAACATACAATATAATATAAATAATAAATATGTCAATAGTAAAGATGTAGATTTGAGATGATTAATATATCATCACATGGTGCACATTAATAATGAGAAGGATCATGAGTGTGAGCACAATCAATAAGGAAATGACACATGCAAAGGTTTTTTTCACAAATAGTTGAGCTTGATCATTCATGTCATGTGTGTGAATGCAAAAGTGTTCTTGGGACTCATGGCTTCCGCTAGTTCGAAGATCTAACTTTTTATCCCAATCCAATAACAGTCTCTAACTTTTCATTTCATTTTTTTTAACTTTACCTATACACCTAATTTATGTCGATATCGTTTTTTTCCACTACGTACAAGTCAACCATTTCATCAAGGATATTATGAAAAGATACAACAATATATTCAAGATGTTTACCTATCTCAATGACATGATGAACAATTTAGAATTAGTAGATATGCATTTCTCCTTGGAACTATACTTTCAGTGGTTGATACCTAAGAAAAACACCTTCCAACCCCAAAATGAATTCAAATGCAATCAATTATCATTATGAACAAGTTTCCTTAATGGTTGATATAACATATTGGCATGGTCTACATAGTAGTGAAGAGAAATGAGAAATATTGAAGGAATATTAGTTCAACATAAGTGATGATAGGTCCCATAAATTCCATTATGCACTCCATTGATTCCACATGTTCTATGATCAATTGATGGAGAGAAATATACAAATTGAGTATCATTGGATTTGGTTTGATGGATGTGTTGATCAATTAAAAAATTCCCACATATTTCAATGGGTGTTTTCAATGCACAAGAAGTACAAAGTGTCACATATGTGGAACTACTTGAGATTGGCCATGGTAAAGGAGAGCACGATGGAGCTAGATCGTGTGTCAAAACAACCCTACATGGAGTCCGACTAAATGGAGTTATTTTCAAATTACCCTACATAAGAGATAGTTATAATTTTATTAGCAAAGTATAAATAATTTGATACTATTTCAAGGGACCACTAGCATTTAAAGAGATAGAAAAGAGTTAATGGGAGAATGTGTGTACTGCTGGCATTTTAAGGGAAGATTTTTTTTTTTGGGGGGTGGGGGGGTAACTTGAATTTGACAACGGTTGTTAATGAGGTTTGGGGGTCCTCCTCTCATCTGGATCCATTCTATTCTTATTTCATAAATTTATTATTGGATTCAAACTTGGTGGATGTCCTTTCCTATCCAATGGCCCCAACTTCGAGGAATGGTATGGATAGGCCCTTCAGGGCATCTAAAAGACTTGACCGGTTTGTCGTTTTAGATACTTTGTCTAAAATTGCCTACATATTTCATTCTTGGACGTTGATCTCTAGCATCTCTAGCCACTTTTGAGTCTAGGGTAAATGGTGTTGTTTATGGAGCTCTCAATGGCACTTTTATTTCCCTCAAACCTAAGAGTTCAAAACCAACCTTTCTTTCGATGATTTCAAACCTATAACACTCTATAATTTAGTATAAAAAATTCTCTCAAAAATCATTCAAGATTAAGCCAAAGTTGGTAAAGTTGGAAAGATTGATGAAGGATCCCTACTTATCTATTAGGTTGTTGGGTTCTTAGTTTATTTGAAGACTCCTATCATTGTTTTTCTGTTATGGACTTGTTTCGAGGATTTTGTTGGACAAGCTGGTTCTGGGATGGCCTTAGTCCTCAATTTTTTTTAGTTTTTGGAGATTGTCATATGTATCTCAGTCATTCCATGTGCTTTAATCTTGGTTTGGCCTACATAGGGAATGTTGGTTGCTTTTGGATTGTCGTGGTGGAATGTATGTTTGTTAATTAATTTGGATATATATCTTTTGTTTTTTAGCTTTAGGTTAGAGAAGACATTGTAAAATTTCTATTTTTTTTAATGATTTACTATTCTATTAAAGTGTTGTGTGGCGTAAACACATTTAGATCCATAGTACAACTTTTAGAAAAATAAATCAGTAAATACAGTTTTCAAATAAACAAAAAAACTTAAATTTTTTTATCTTTCTATTAGGGAAAACATTGTAAAATTTTCATTTTTTAATGATTTATTTTAATGTAAGTGTCATGTGTCACCTTCACACAATTTAAAAAAAATAAAATATAACTTTTAAATGAACAAAAAACAACAACAAAAGACCTTAAATAACCCCATGTTCATCCATCTCCATGCTAAATTCAACCATTTTATTGCCTACTTCTCGTTTTTTATCACCTTCAATGGACAATAAAATAATAATATGTGTTTGTGAATCACGATGGAAAAATAGATATATCCCATTGCCCATTGGGTGAAATGAACCTCAGCATTCGTGTGCATGAAAATGTGTCTACCAACATGGTCATTTCATTGTGAATTCGTTTATCTAGTGATTCCTTCCATCTTGACAATACCCTCATTTTAGTTTCCTTAAAACAAAAAGATATAGTTCCACTTCTTTATAAGTTCAAATCAAAACTTATATATTTTATTAATAGTTTCATTTTTTTTAAATCTTTAAAATATTAATTTAATTTTCTAAACTTTAAAATTTAAATGGATACATTTTATTAACTCTTTCATAAACATTTAAATATATATATAATTTTAAACTAATTTTTAAAATTATAATTATGTAAATTATTTTATATACATTTTAAAAATATAATTATATTTTTAAATTAATTTGTAAAATTATAATTATATCATTAACTTTATTTTTACAACTGAAAACTTATACTCTAATTCATATAGTAGGTTAATTATTTTATTTCAACTTTTTAAATAAATTTTACATTTAAATATAATTTCAATTTTTTTATGATTTAAAGTCATAAATTATGTATTTAATTAATTCTTTCTTGGATTTTTTTAAAATTAAATGAATCGAAAGGAAAATTTTGCTTATGTCAGATAACATAAGCCTTAAATATTTGTTTGACCAACATAATTTGAACTCAAGACAAGCAAGATGGTTGTCATTTCTAAGTGAATATGACTTTGAAATAAAACATATTAAATGAAAAGAAAATAAAGTGGCAGACGCTTTAAGTCGACACACAAATTTACTATTCGCAAGCAACAGTTATGAAACTGACTTGAAAAATCAGATTTGAAGTGCTGGAATTTCTAATAAAGAGTATCAAGTACTAAAGGAAAAGACTACTAAAAACGAACAAAATCAGATAAAGACATATTTCACCCTAAATCAACAAGGTCTATTGCTGCACAAAAATAGGTTGTATATACCAAACATTGCAGAAATTAAATAAACAGTCTTGGATGAGTTACATAAAAGACCATACTCAGGGCAATTGGTTATCAAAAATGATTACCATGATCAAAAAGGACTTCTTACGTCCGAATATGAAAAAAGAAGTGGAATAGTACTTAGCTTGCTACCTAGAATTCCAAAAGTAAAACCGAAACATCAACATCCCGCATGATTTTTGCATCGATTACTCGTTCCAAGGTGGAAGTGGGAAACAATCAGTATGGATTTCATCACCGGATTTACCAAGAACTTTAGACAACATGAATCTTTCATTGTTGTGGTACACACATTGAGCAAAGCAGCACATTTCGTACCTGTTAAATATACCTACAAGGATGTTAATATTGCAGACATCTTTATGAAAGAAATATTCAGGTTGCATGACGTGCCAAAGATAATAGTTTCAGATAGAGATGTAAAGTTTATAGGTAATTTCTGGAAGGCCTTATTCAAAGGCTTGGGCACCCAATTAAATTTCAGTACTACATATCATCCGCAAACAGATGGTCATACTGAAAGAGTAAACCAAGAAGATATGCCAAGGATGTATGTTATGGATAAACCAGGTAAGTGGGAAGACTACCTACACTTGGTTGAATTTGCCTATAATAATAATTTTAAGTTTCTGTAGGTATGAGTCAATTCAAAATCTTGTATGGGCGTAAGTGTAATACTCCAATATCATGGAGCAGCCATGTTGATAGATTAATGTTAGGTCCTGATTTCTTAAAGAAAATGAAGCTAACTATGAAACATGTACAACAGAACTTGAAAGCTGCCCAAGATAGGCAGAAAAGTTATGCTGATCTAAAAAGAACTCCTAGAGAGTTCCAGGTAGTTGATCATGTATATATAAAGGTAAATCCCAAGAAAATCTCTTTAAGGCTAGGTAAGTATTCGAAGTTGGCACCCAGTTATTGCAGGCCATTTGAAATTTTGGCCAGAGTAGGGCCAGTCGCATACCAATTAGCCCTACCACCAAACATTAAAGTTCATAACGTATTTCATGTTTATATATTGAAAATGTATATTCATGATAACTCTCATGTGATTGATTGGAATGTAATCCAGGTGGAACCCGAAGGAGAGTTCTAAGCGGGATCAGAGTGCATTCTCGACAGGAGAGAGCTTATACTCTGAAAACTTACCATCGAACAAGTCAAGGTGCAATGGGAGCTGGAAAGTAATATGCGGGATGCATATCCAGTTTTATTCCAAGCGGATGAAATTGAAGAATAAACAAAGATATAACACCAAGGGCGTTGTTATCTCCTAAGGGGAGGTGTATGTAACACCCTCAAAATTAATTATTATTATTAATTCTGCTGAAAATACTTTTTTATTATTTTAATTATTTTAATTATTATTATTATTTACAAGGAAAATGTCAACAATAAAACAATATGTAACCAAAAACAATTTTATTAAATAAATATGCACAAAGGGGAACAAGAGTGGAAATAGTTGTTGAAGAGGGCTTGTTGACCCACAAGAGGGAATGAACAAGAGGTAAATACCACTGAGTGAGAACTTGGGATGAGGCATCATCCCCTAAAATCAGGTCATCACTCCTGGTTGAGTGCTAAAGAGCAAGAGGCTGATAAATGACCAAGACCTCGGAAAAATACCATAAATTAGTATATCCATGAGTAGCAGGAGGATAGCATTCGACCGAGAATTAATATCTGCAAATAATGCTAGAGATGGTGCATTAAGAATTCTCTCTTGTGGTTCATCGAGCAAGCTCGAGGGTTCTGAAGCAAGTGATTTGGTTGCTCTGAGGTTTTGTAGGGAGAAACAACATTTCCACTCTTGTTTTCCCAAAGCGTTGGTGCCAAGTTTATACTACACTTGTATTACCATAAACTTTAAATTATGTTTTAAGCTCCTTAGATATGAAGTAGTTAAATTTTATACTCCCATCTATTTCATTTTTTTTCAAATCTAAACTTGTGTATGTTATATTATCCAAGTATAATTTAGTTAAGCAATAAGATAATTACTTTTCTATTCTGTAAACTTTCTAATTATTACCTAGCTGGATATTTAATGTGTGGGTTGAATATTATGGTAAATGAATGAATTTTTCAAATCTGAACTTGTGTATGTTATATTATCCAACTATAATTCAGTTAAGCAATAAGATAATTACTTTTCTATTCTGTAAACTTCCTAATTATTACCTAGCTGGATATTTAATGTGTGGGTTGAATATTATGGTAAATGAATGAATTTTGTTTTCATATTTTCTGTTATGTTTTTCCCTGATAGGTTGTACTATATAATTCATTTAGTTGGTACCTAATAAATTTGTCAGTTTCCTGTAGTTAACCTTAATGTATGAAATGTTTCCTATAATCTATAATCTTGGTACCTAATAAATTTGTCGGTTAATGTATAAAATGTTTCCTATAATCTATAATCTCCCCATAGAGTTGATGGTTTTTAAAAATAAATAAAAAACTAGCTCCTTGGCTGAAAAACCTTATATCAACAGTTTTTCCTAGGTAAAAACTACATTCCTAAAATCGTGGATCTGAGGAAATCCTTAGTATAGGTTAGATAAATAAAATAATAAATAAATAAGAGTAACCAAGAGTTAATTGTGGATTGAGGCCATCTTTTAAACAATACCTTGATTTTACATCCAGATATTTAAGTAGGTTATTTCTAATTACATTATTTGTGCAAACAGAGAAATTTATTTAGTTGGAAGTCTTAAGCAGAGATTATACTTTTACATGTCTTTTAAGTTGATTTCTTTTACATGACAAAATTTGAAACGTATCTTATTTCAGTAACTGGATTATTCCTTTTAGCTTTGCTAACGAAAATTCCTGAACAGTAAACGATTCCCCTCTACTGGCCGTAAGTAATTAAAAATAAAACAAGCTCCATTACTGACAGTAAGTAATTAAAAATAAAACAACCTCCTTTACTAGCAGTAAGTAATTAAAAACAAAACAAGCTCTTTTACTGCAGTATGTAAAATAAAAATAAAACAAGCTCATTTACTGGCAGTAAGTAACTAAAAACAAAACAAGCTCTCTTACTCGCAGTATGTAAATTAAAAACAAAACAAGCTCCTTTATTAGCAGTGTTTAATTAAAAACAAATCAAGAAATCGATTTCAGTAACTAATCAACCGGAGTGAAGATATAAATTAATGTTGGTTACGGCGGTCTCCAAATGTTAATTATTAACCATACAATGACATCCAGACAACTATTAAATTTCAGATCTGCTGACATACGCAGTGAAAAATATAATCATTTCACAAACTGCCATCACCTGCTAAAACCCACATTAACCTTTGCTTATGTAGCATACGTGTTAAAGTTATTTTTATTTTGGTTCATGCCTTCAATTGATAAGTAGTATCCATAATGGCGAAGGTCACCGGGTCGAAACCATAGGTGGGGATAAAAATGTAAATCACCCTTTCAAGTTTGGAGTTTAACAACATAATGTTTATTGTTTGCCAAATACTCAACATTGGCTCAGAAATTGAGGAACTTAATTGTCTGCACATATGGGAGTTGAGGTACTGTCCTTGTAGATCAAAATAGGTAAAGGAAGTAATAAAAATAATTATTAGCAGAGAATTAATATTGCTTTAAAAACTAGAATTGTATACCCAGGTTAGGGGATCAAACCCTGTATAGTAAGCTCAAGATACCTATAGGAATCTAATCCCAAAACAATTTTTATCAAGCTCAAGATACCTATAGGAATCTTAACCCAAAACAATTTTTATCTAGCAGCAAGTTTTACAAATAGTCTTCTTTTACAAGATAAAAGTTTAAGAGGAATTTATTTTAGGCACAAAAACCATAACAATCTAACGAACCTGGATGCCGGTCCACGGTGGCCAAGGGTCATCTCCTCCGAGCGCCCTTATCCCTCTCGGTCTACATAGTCTGTAAGAAAGAAAAAAAAGAAAAGAAATAATTTAATTAAAGAAAAATAGTATGTCAATTTCAAGCTCATAACACAAAGATGGATACAAAAAGAAAAAGAAAAAGACTGGCTCTTACTTGTTCTGAGCAGACCACAATCCTTTGGCAAAGATGTTAAGGTCGGGTTCTTCATATTAAGTCACCTGCGAAGCTAAGAGTGGAGTACCCTTTCTTTCAAGGGAAATCAACACCTGCATTCACCTGTAAACCCCAGGACCAATACTTGAAGCAGAGGGAAACTAACTTCAGGGTTTAGACCTCCAACAATGAAAGGGAAAGCTTATGGTAGAGTTCGGCTCCTGACTCGACTGCAACTAAGAATGAAATAGTAAAATGTATTATTGTTGCCTCAGACATATTAAATCACCTTTCGAAACCCTATCAAGACCCATATGACCAACCTCTAGGTGTATGGCCTGATGAGGTTCTGTATTGTGAAGTGAACCTGGTTGCATTGTCAACTTGCATCCAGGTACACTGTTTTCTTTACAACCAAAGGTCGCTTTAAAAAAAAATGCACAGACAGTTTATTGCCCTCATAAAGTGCAGACCATGCCTTGGTCTTCGTTCTATTTTAAGCCACATCTAAACCTCAATCTTTGTTTCTGATACAACCATAGTCTATACAAGTCAACCCAGACATTCCCCTTTGGGTTCATGGAGACGATCTTTATAAACAAGAAAAATTATTTCTAGGCATGATTATTTCTTGTACGCTAGTTTTTGGCTGGGTTTTGGGTTTGTAGGGTGGTTATTTCCAGTCAGTATCCCTCTTGGAGTCCCTCCCATTCATTGGGGGACTAGTACCAACCAAGAATAAAAATAAGTGGGAAGTTATTTCGCTCATTCTCGGCTGCCTTCTTGGAATATAGATTTGTTGGGTTCACCACCCCTGCATGGGTTTATCCGTCGTTGTTTGTGTGTTTTTGTCATCCGTCCCTTTCAGCACATTCTGGGTTGACTTCTGTTAACCACCGATGTACTCGGGTTTTGGGTTCACACTTATTGTTTTTTTTGGTTGCCTCTCCTGGCACACGGTCCTTATTTTGCGAACCTTTCCTTGGGGTTTTCGGACGTTCTGTTGGTTGCTGGGGGTTTTCCCATCACTCTATATGTCGGTTTTTTCTTGTCATTCAGTCATGAGTTGACTCTCGAAAACCCTACCATCTGGGTTAGGGTTTCTTCCATATTTGGCTCAGGGTTTTGTGGGTTGACTTATGTTTACCTGAGTTGGTCTCGAGGGCTCGGGGTTCATCCAACGGGTTTTTTTATCATCTTTCATGGCACGCGGTCCTTTTCTCCAAGCCTTTCCTCCAGTTTTATTGACTTACTGTTGGACTCTGGAGCTTTGCTGTTGGTCTTCACATTTCCTGTGGTCGTGGGCTGACTCACGCTTAACTGGGTCTGGGTTTCCCCCTAGTTGCATAGGGCTCAATGGCTTGGGTCACGTTATCGTTCTGGTGGGCAATGGTTACCATGGCAGTGTGACCGTGGCTTGGGGTATGGTAATCAGTCGCGCACATTTTGTGTTGACCTAGAGGGTCTTTCCCATATGGCTGAGCTAGCTGCACCCACACACTTTTGCCGCAAGTGAAAAGCCAAATGTATAAAAGCCCAAGAGGGGTTCTTTCATTTTGTCCTTGGCCATGACATCTTCATGGATAGAGTTTCTTCTCTTTACTCTCATGCACTCGTTGGGCAACTAGAGTACTGCAGGATGGGGAAGTCGACCTGGGTAGAGTGGGCTACAGAGCACTGGAAGCCCCTCTTTGACTACATTCCCACTATCAACTTGTCATTAAACGGGTGGATTGTATTTGTCTTTTTGGAGGAGGAGCACTGCACCCGTATCCTCGAGGGTATTTGGTGCATAAGGGTGGGTTTCCTGGTTCTTGGGTCCTGGCATCCTCGCTTTGACCCTCTTCAGGAAAGAATCACGAAGTTCCATCTATGGGTGCTGCTGCCACACCTACCATTCCCTCTTTGGAACAAACATGTCCTAGAAGGAATTGCCAATACAATTGGCAGGTTTGTAGCTGTCGAGGCAGATTTCCATCTTTCCTTTAACAAGAGGATCGCACGAGTTCTTGTCGAGTTGGACATCTCCTTGGGTTTACCTGTGGAAGTTGAAATCCTCTGTAATGAACAACTCTTGGTCCAGTGGCTTGACTACATCCACATGCCGTTCCGATGTAGCAGTTGTCATGAGACTAGTCATCTTTGGTGTGCTTGTCCCTCCCTGCGATATGGATGTGCTAATTCCGACTCTGATGTCTCTCCGACAGTCACCAAATAAGTCGACCCCTCTGTACAAGCACATCATTTACCAGGTACACTCTCCAATTCTCTCTCTCCTTCTATTGTTGTCTCTGATACCTTTCTGGATGCCATTGACGATTTGATTCTATCACATACTAATGTTCCTCTACCTGATTCCTCACTGGCCCCCATTCCCCTTACTGATACTTTGTCCTCGATGCCTAAGCCGATACATGATCAGACACTCCCTGGTGACACCATGCCCCCTGTTTTGAACACTTACATGTCATTCAGGTCTTCTCCGGCTTCTGTAGGCTCCCCTCCCCATACTGCTCCTGATCATACACTTATCACACTGCCTTCACATTCCTTGCACCACATCACTGCACCGGCTCTACCATCATTAACTTCTCTTGTGGATTTCCTACCACTCTCACACCCAAGAACACCATCGACCTTTACTCCATCCTCCAACAGTCCTACCACATCCCCTTCTTTCTCTGACCCCTCCCTTAAAAAATCACTATCCATTTTCATGGCTACGACCCCTACATCACCTTCCACCCTTCACCTTAACTCCATACGATTTGCCAATGTGACTGTCCGGAAAAAAACTAAAGAAAAAAAGGATAAATCGAAGGTGGACCTATCCTCTGCTTCTCCTCCCTATAGCCCTCTTTCTGTCCGCATCAAAGATGCAGCCCATGGCTTGCCTTCCCAGGGACTTAGAGCGACATCTCCCCTCCAGGATGTTCCATGATGAAGCTTTTATCCCTCAATGTTAGGGGTCTTGGAGGTAAGACCAAAAATCATAACCTCCGTGCTCTCTTCAAGTCTCTTGGTCTGGATATGATTCTCCTATAGGAAACTATGTGTAGTTCCTCTCCTTCTTTACTAGCCTTCTCTAAACTTATACCTTCTTGGGAATTATGTACTATCAGTGCATTGGGCCTCTCGGGAGGTCTCTTTACAGCCTGGAACCCACATAGGGTTAAGTGTCGTTCCTTTCAAACTTGTGCTAGCATCCTAGTTCAGGCATCTTTCCGTGGAATGTCCTCCCCCATTTCCATCCTTAATGTATATGGCCCCTACAGAGACCATAAAATTTTCTGGGAAAAGGCACACAGAGGGGGCATTCTTAACATTCCGAATCTTGTCCTGGGAGGGGACCTTAACCTTACACTGAACTCCTCAAAGATTTGGGGAAAAAAGGCTTCCCCTGACCCCCTCACACAACACTTCTTGTCCCTTTTTGACTCGGTGGGTCTTATGGATTTGGCTCCTCAGTATGCTGGGCCTACTTGGCGAAATGGTCGTGTGGGTGCTGATGGTATCAATAAGAGATTAGATCAATTTATAATCTTAGCATCCATGATTCCATCTCTGAGGATACACAGGGTGTGGACATAGTGTGCTGACATTTCTGACCACTATCCTATTTGCTTTGAATGGAACAAGCAGCAAGGTTCCTGTAACTACCCGTTTAAATTTAATCGTTCATGGCTCAATGATCCAGCTTTCTCTAAATGGTTAACGAAGCGGTGGCCTCATCTTGCCCATGGTGACTGTGCACATGGTCTTGACTCCCTCTACCATAAGCTGCGTATTCTTAAAAATGAAGCCAAGGTATGGATTTAAAGGACAAACCAGCTAGGATGGATTCCGAGTCCAATAGTCTTGACCGAGCCATTGTATATCTCCTCTCGGGCACGTCAAATTGTATCCTCTCCAATGAGGATATGGCACAACTGTCCCACCTTAGAACTGAAAAGAAGAAGATTCTGTATCATTATCTGCTGACTTGGCAATTAAAAATCCGAACGAAATGGGCCCTGCAGGGTGATTCGAATACCAAATATTTCCACATGCTGGCCTCTGGCAGGCGGAATCAAAACACAATTTGGTCTTTGGCTGATGAGAATGGTAATAGCTATGAAGATGAGGTAGCACTCAAAGAACTGGGTCAGTCACATTTTGCAAATATATTCAAGGATGATGGTGGCACTTGTTTGATGCAACAACTCAAGGTTGTCATGCTTTATCCTAAGATGATATCAAATGAGAATGCATATGACCTTACCTATCCTGTTCCTCTTGGGGAAATAGAATTTGCACTGAAATATTTTAAAAAAGACCAGAGCCCAAGCCTAGATGGATGGCCTGTCGAGTTCTATCTGCACTTTTTTGAACTCATCGGCCATGATTTATTGTCAATTGTTGACTCTACCAAGGTCTCAGGTATTATCCCACCCTCCCTGAACTCGGCCTTCCTCGCTCTGATACCCAAAATTGATAAGCCTAGGACCTTTGCAGATTACGGGCCCATCTCATTATGTAATATGCTGTATAAATTGATCTCAAAGGTCATTACAGTTAGGATCAATCCCTTTTTGGACTCTAGTATCTCTCAAGAACAATTTGGTTTCCTTAAAAAGCGTCAGATCGTCAAGCCAATAGGAATTGTTCAAGAGACTCTCCACTCCGTTAAAAAAAAAATATCTGTGCCTTCATCCCCAAACTAGACTTGATTAAGGCCTTTGTGTAAATTGGACCTATATTCATCTCATCTTGATCCAAATCGAGGTTCCTCTCCTGACTGTTAATTGGATTCTGGGATGTCTCACCACTATAAAATTTGTTGTTCTAATCAACGGGACCCCCTCGAATTTTTTTTCTGCTACTCGGGGCATATGACAAGGCTGCCCTTTATCTCCATTACTCTTCATCCTTGTCATCGAGGGTCTCAGCCTATTAATCTCCAATGCTTGGAACCATGGTCTTATCCGTGGCATTCATACCACTTCCTCCCTTGCTCTTACCCATCTTCTTTTCGTGGACGATGTGATCATAATGGGTACCGACACATTATAGGAATGGGCTACATTTGATGTAATCCTTGAGACATTCTGTAAGGCATCCGATATGTGTATCAACCTTGATAAATCTTGCTTCCTATATAATAATATAGATGCTGTCAATTACATGGATATTTCCAGGGTCCTACCTTATCAGATGGAGCCGATTCTTTATGGTTTTAAGTACCTTGGATACTACATTAAACCTCTCAGCTATAGGGTTTGTGATTGGAATTGGCTGGTACAGAAATTTGAAAAGAGGATTTGTCTATGGACCCACAAGCTACTCTCTTTGGGAGGCTGTCTGATTCTTGTTCAGTCTGTGCTTTCCAGTATTCCAGTTTACTAGCTGGGATTAGCTCCCATCCCAGCATCTATCCTGCACAAGCTCAGGAGCATCACGTTTTCTTTCTTATGGGGATCCACCGAAAATAATCGAAGATATCATTTGGTAAACTGGCAGAGTCTCACATGGCCAAAGGAGTACGAGGGATGGGGGATAAAAAATCTACATTGGTTTAGAATTGCTCTGCGCCTTAAAAATCTATGGATGGTTATGTTGAATGATGGATTGTGGCATCGTGTACTTACCAACAAATACATGAAACACCTCACCGTGGTTGCTTGGCTCAGAGGTAAGAGGTTTTGTACATGTGGGGTATCTAATATATGGAGGGGTTTTTTACAGACTCTTCCATGGCTGGGTAGTCACCTGGCTTGGCAGGTGGGTAACAATGAAGATATATTGATTGGTATTGATCCGGTTATTGGTGTCCCTTCCTCACACAACCTTCCATATGAGCTGAGATCCTTTCTGGAGGACTTGGACATCAATATACTCTCACTGGCTCGCAATACTTTACCAGACTCTCAGCATTACTGGTACACGACCAAGGAATTGTGTTTAGATGGGGCTTGGAAAGAAGCCTGGAATGCATACACGGCAGGCCTGGTTCTCTGTGGTATATGACTCACAACACAATCTGATTCTCTTATGTGGGAGTTTAACAAAAAGGATGGCTCTATCTCTGCTAAACATGTATATGACTGCATGGTTAAATATTTTTCCCCATCTTTTGGCAATCGGCTTCACTCTTTATTATGGTCCAGTTCTCTCCCTTGCAAAATTGGATGCTTTATATGGTTGGTATTTATGAACAAAATTATTACCTAGGATAACCTTCAGAAAAGGGGGCAGTCTGGTCCAGGTATATGTGCTCTTTGCTATTCCGATGAGGGGTCTGTCATACATATTTTCTCACACTGCACGGTATGGAAGAATGTTCTTGATCACATATGTGATCAGTTTCAGCTGCCTCCTCCTCCTCTTGCGGACTCACTTGCCATATTTGTAGGAAATTGGGCTAGCATTTTCCCAAGGCACCCGGCTCTATGTTCTATTCCATTCCATATGATGTGGGCCATATGGAAAGCACGGAACCTATCCTTATTTGAAGGGAAGAAGAGGACTGTTCTCAGCATTGTGCATCAAATCACAAACTCTGTGCAAATGTATTCTTCTCAGTCTGTTAAAGTTAAAAAAATTAGGAAGATTTGGCATCCTCCCTGTTTGATTTACCCATGTGGATTTTTCGATGGTGCCTCTACCACTAATGTAGCCGGTGTTGGATACAACTTATACTTGAATGAGTCTCACTACTTCGAGTTCGCGCTAGGGGTCGAAAATGGCTCCAATACAAAAGCAGAATTACTTAGCCTATGGGCTCTTCTGCTATCATCCCAGATGATGGGGATCCCCTTATCCCACATATTTGGTGACTCTAAAGTTATCATTAATTGGGCAAAGGGATCCACTGCTCTCTCCCCTCCAGAACTCTTTCACTGGTGCCGGGAAACTCAAAAGCTAATTTCTAGCTTTCAGGATCTGTCTTTCAACCACATCTACCGAGAACACAATTGGATTGCAGACCGTCTCTCTAAAACTGCTCTCTCTTTATCTCTAGGTTATGGTTGTTTCTCTGAATTTATGGAGGACCATTTGGTCTCATATGATACCTTTCAGCTCTTTTGAGTCTTGTTCGGGGAGCTTACTCCTCTATTTGATTTGTTGATTTGCTGGTCTTTGTGTGGCCTCTTTTAGATTGCTGATATGATCCCTTTGGTTCATGGTAGATGGGGTTTGATGAGATCGGTCCCCTCCATGATGAGACGGTTTTACTGATGGGATCCTTCACTCTATTTTCTTGCCTTTCCCCCTGGCTGCGACTGGATGAGACTTATTGTCATATGAGCTATATTCTCTCTGAGATGTAACCCATTTCTGGCATGGCGCTATTGATGCCCTTTGATTCTTAATAAGAATAACAAGGGCAGGCTTTTTCCTTCTTGAAAAAAAAAACTTGATAATCCACTTTTAACCTTGCATCCTTCTTTAAATTAAGAGAAAGAATTAGGATCAAAAGTTAGGTTAAAAAAACTCACAACCTTTAGTCTTGTGCCCGCAGGGGGTTACTTTTGAAACCTTACTATTGAGCTAAATAGGTATGATAAAGGGGTATTGTGGAAAGCATGCCTTCACTAAACCTTTAGTCTTATCCTTAAGGGTAGATCTTAATACTAAACTAGAGGCCAAGTTTACTAAGTAGTACAGTACTGTTAAAAGGTAAAGCTCATAAACAAACAAGGTTAACTAAAGCAACATATTTTCAGTCTCTAGAGTGAGCAGTATGTAAAATGTAAATCAAGTAAGATAAAAATAACACATGGATTTTTTTTTATGAGCAATTTTTGGGTGTGTCATAGCATAAGGGTGACTTTCCATAAGAACAATATCATGAGCATAAAGTAGAAGGATGATAACTATTCCAACTAAGATTGTACCCGCGTAACCTGCTTCTTCTAAACACTTTTCTAGCTTATCAATGTAAATGCCAAAAAGGGTAGGGGAGAGGGGCAACCTTGCTTAATTCCAATATTGCAATTTGTATAAATTGTTCACCCCTCATTATTCTTAAACTTGGAAACGACATTTTCGTATAACCTTATCACGACAACTCTCAACTCAAAAAGAACATTAAACTCCTCTAGCCTATTCCATAGGTTATTTCTAGGCACTATATCAAAAGCCTTTTTAAAATCTGCAAAGCAACAAAACATACCAGACTTATTATTAGGGAATTCCTTTACAATGATCCTAAGCATAACGAGGTGGTTCGTGGTTGAATGATTCCTTCTAAAACCTACTTGGCTTTTAGCCTGCTTACCTTCCATTTCTAGTCATTCATTGATCTTATTTTATAAGATAATAGCGTATAACTTAGCTAAGAAATGGCTATAATCATAATAGTCTGATAATTAGTAGAGTCATTTTTATCACCACTTTTGAAAATAGAAATAATGAAAAATAATGATATGTGTATTTTGAATAAATTTATTTTTTCAGATTATATTTGTATTTATTATAATGTAATTAATTAAAATAAATAATAATTTTTTTAGAATTTTAAGATGTTTCACACATTCTTCTATTCATAATTTTTTTTGACAAAGTTTCCCTATTAATTTTTTTATAATGTCATTTTGTATTTGATTAGAATGTACAATCAATACATAATTAAATAAACAATCAATTTTTTTATCAATGCTTTGCTTTTGAACTAGAAGGTCTTCTCTGTTTTGAAGAAGTTGAAAATATTGTTACAATTTTCAATGTGTCCTTTTAGGTATTTTAGATGTATTGTTGAAGTGGCATTTTTTTTGTTTGTTTTTGAATTTGTATACTGCATATTTGGGTGTGTTAGGTGTTGTTGGGAGACTTACAAGAGAGTCTCTTAACTTCATTCTTAGTTTTAAAGATTATGTTTTTCATGGTTGTGATATTTTGTATATTTATTTTTGTTGAAAATATGCATAATATGTTTTTTATTTAATCCATTTGTACTTCCAAATAAGTACAAATATGATTGACTTCAACAAATAATATTAGATTAAATAAACTATTTTGTATTCCATAATACTATTTTTATTTCAATAAAATGAATAATATATGTCAGAAAATACATATATTTTTATTATGAATGTAATTTAGATTTCTATTTTTTTCCAACGAAATAATATTCATAATAAATTTATAGTGTAAACATTGCATTGTTCAGTTTTTATATAAAATTTTAATGTTCAGAACTTGAGGTCTACTTCAGAAGAAACTATTCAAACAATTCAAAAAGTTTCATTAAGATTTTACATTTTTCAGATAGATTCACCATACTAAAGCTTCAAAAAATAACAGTCTTTCAATCCAAATTAACTCATAAAAATAAAGAGTAATCTAAAGATTCAAAAATGACTTTGAAGAGTCTCTTTGTTTTGCAAGATTATCTAGCTACCTATCCGCATGAGTACACCTTTTGAGAGGCCATCTTCCTTTATGTTGTGTTCTCTCACTATATATGCTTGAAATTAATTTCTTCAAATAAATCTTTGATTTTGATTGTTTTCTCGACTAAAGCAAGTAGAAGTATATTATGACAGTTGCTTTCTTTACTCATCTAATTGATTACAATCTGGGAGTCTCCATAGACTTTCAGTTTGTTGATTCCATTACACAGCCGAACTGAGCAAAAGCCACGAGGTTGAGCTTTCTACATAATTGTTTGTATATGTACCCAGGCCATATTTAAACGCTATTGATTTTTTCTCTATTAAGATAATTATGCTACCAGCTCCAAATAGTAACCCTTGATTCCTGGGCTGCTCCATCAAAAAAATGCATAAGGAAATTCATTGAATTCCATTGGATTGGATTTACACACTTGAATTTCTTTGTATTTATTGATTGATGATAGAATGAAATGGTGCTTGAGCTCTGATCTTCACATAAAAAAGTCGAGACATCTTTGTACTGAAATAAACTTCTATTTTTTGCTAGCCAAAAACTCCCAAAGTATAATTACTAGAAGAGCTCTATATTCTTCTGATATCTTATTGTTGCTAAGGCATTCTTCCACCGATTCACTTCTCCAACAATTTCTTATACATGTAGAAATCTCTATTTCCTTCCAATCTTGGTTTATTAATCTATACTCCCTTCCAATGTGAATATTGTTGTATTTAGTTTGTTTGCATAAACATCTGCCTATCTTCTTCAGGCAAGCTATCCATAGGAGAAAGCATATCAACTTGCCTAAAGAAAATAAGCAAGTTGTGATTGTTAGGGTGATCCTCCCAACAATGAAGAAAACAAATTTTATAAAACATGATATCTAAATGATATCTAAACAAGAACACCAATTAATCCTCATCAGAAAATAAAACATGATAATATAAAAATAAAGATCAAGATATATTTGTTAAAAGATACATAAACACATGCCATAAAATTTCTCTGACGCGAAAAATCTAGTAGACAAATTGCCCCCTTTGTCCTACACATCCTGAGAAATGAGTGAGCGGGATCTATCTAAACCTTGTTGAAATAGTAGGTTTATGACATTGCAAATGCGATTTTCATCCGGAGCACCCTAAGAACCGCTGCAATACCCACAATATTTTGTGGCCATAAAACACTGGGTGTATTAAAAAAAAAGCCATATTTTGCTAGATCCATGTTGAATTTGATTAATATAAACCCAAAAAAAATGCTTTTTCATGGAAATGTTATTATTTTTTTATTTTAGACATATGAAGTGGCTATGCTCTTTTTATATTAGACATATGAATCTACTTCAATAATAGTAGCATAATTATATTATTAAATGTGATTGATATAAGTTATGAGTTTTACTAGTTTAGAAATATGAAAAATGACATCAATTATTATATATCATTTATTTTTAAACATAAGATTGGTAGTATATGTCAACCACTTCTAATAATATAATTGTATATAATAATGTAATTGTGCTAAAATACATGAAAAAAAAAATTACTATCACATGTCTACCTCCCATTATCATTTAAAGTTTTTTATCAAAAATCCACATTAATAAAAAGAATGGGAAAATTTTGTTGTTTCGTTGTATCCAAACATATTGCAAAACCACCCAAAAACACAACAACTTCCAAGAAATAAATTATCGTCATTCGGGGTTCCTAATTAATGCCATGGGCAAAAAAATATGGTTCACAAAATTAGAAATTATCTTTTGAATGATGACATTCTCAAAATTCTTGCATCTATTACCGTTTTAAATGGAATTCAAAGACAAATCAAAGTTATTGCATTATATAAACTTTTAAACGCCATTTAAATTCTTATAACAAAACTCACTACAAGATTGGAGATTCTCCATTTATAGCAGAGGTTGGTAGTGGAGGAGGGCAGCCAAAGGTTTTTAAGTTTTCACAAAACTGCATTTAAAATAAATAAATAAAACTTCATATATGCAGAAAATGCATAGAATTCATTTATGCCTCTAAAATATTGAATTATCATTATTAACTTAAAATAAATGTGTTCTCGTGTTTATATTTATTTAGTTTTATGTTATTTTATCATATTAACTTGAAAAAAAATATGTTGTGGTGTTTATATTTATTTACTTTTTATGTTATTATACTTGCCTCAGCAGGTATATTGTAATCCATTGCAAGTCAAACTCTTTTGACTTTGGTATTAGTTGCTCTCTTTTGATGCAGGTATAAAAAATTAAAATCTGTTTTGCAAAGTATAACTTAGGGATTTGTAAAATATTTTTTTTAATTTTGTTAAAAAAACTATTTTGTAAACAGCTGATTGGTGGATAGAAGATGATATAAACTTTGGAATTTGGTATCTGGATTTGAGTTGACATGTGGCAAGATGACGTCATAATAATAAAATTAAAAAAATAAAAATTATATGCCACAGGCACAGGAGGAAATTATATGCGTCCCATGATGCCACAGGCAACGGAGGAAACCTATAAATCACGGATATGGTGTCGAAGCTCCGATCTAACCCACACTGAGATGTATATTCCCACCATTTGTTTGCTTGCCACACAATTGTACCGCTGTATATTGCAAGATTCTTTCAACCATTCATTCAGCAGGGGTTCTTTAATCTCTGCTTCTGCAACCTCATCATCGAGCAAATCATTTGTCGAAAACGACCTGCAGGAACGAGGAAATATTGCAAACCAGTCGTCTGATCTGTTAACCTTGGATGGTGCAGGAAATGGATAACTAGTTCTGCGCAAATGAATTAATGCAGGCATTGCAGGCGACGGAGGAGCGCTATAGCACGTTGGAGCAACCGCGCTTTCAGATGGGATTTCGTTTAAAGTTTTGCGGATTAAAGTGTCCCATTTCATGGCGGGACCTCTATCTTCGGAGCCAAGGACGTTTGCTGCTTTTAAAAGAAGGATTTCTTGAAACCTGTTGCCAGATGATAAAACGAAAGATTAATCAGAGACTTGAAATCAGCCATTATGAAAAGCTTCAATCATAAAACAGGATTCACGTCATACCCAAGTACATAAATATCTAATGCATCTTTCATATTTAAACAATCCTTGAGATCTAAATCGCTCGGTGGAATCACCCCACCAACGTTCCATGTCGTCACTGATATTCTGAAATTTCATCACACATCGATGTTTCTAAGAGAATCAGAAAACCGGAATGAACGAATGAAAGAAAACATCATTAAAATTTTTGTTGAATCAGAAAATCGTACTGTCTTACTTGTATTCCAGTGTGTCATTGTACTGAGTCCAGAGTGTTTCTGTATCATCTTGCAACATTAAGGATCTTGGCCGGTTGCAACTTTGAATTGAAATACAGCCACCAGCTCTTTCAGTATAATCGCTGCTCACTGTAACTATTTAATATCTAAAAGAAGTCTTAGAAATCTGTAACTATTTACAGATGTGGAGAATCCTTAGAAAGCTGTAACTATTTTACAGATTTCTCCACATCTTCTATTGAACCCTTTTTTTATTTTCTGTCGGTAACAGAGTAGCTCGAAATTTCTACTCAAATCAACTATTCAAGATAGTGGTCTCGTCTAGAGTAGTATGGGATTCAAACTTTGCAAGTACTCTGAATTATTTAACTTTTTATTAAATTTCGTAAAAGGAGCTGATAGACTGATTGTTATAACCGAGAGGACAGTCAACAAAGCTAAGTTGAAAAGCACAATTTTTTAAGTGGAAAGTCAAAATTATTTCCTCTCAAAAGGATATGACAAGGAAAGCAAACCAACTGGTTAATTTTAACAGATATGAATATGACATCTGGTAAGACGAGAAGCATTTAACAAAGGCCAGTTGTAGTCTAGTTGTTGTAAGGAATGGGCCTCACAAGCAGGGATGGAATTTGACGGGTAAATGCCTTAGAGAAACCGTCAAAATCTAGATAGAATATAAAAAACCTTTCAGATTTTGGTAGTGACCGGTGATTTTGACGGGTGTCCGCTATTTGAAATTCCTACCCTCGCTGATTTCGCTCTCAACCTAGAAAGCCAAAAGATGAACACTCCAAAATGAATTTGTTCACTTCCAATATTCTCCAACCTTATGTACTAGACATACTTTTGGCTTTCTCTATGTAAATGTGATAACTACCAGGATTTTGTTTATAAAATTTTTTTTACTATTCGTTAGGACATTACAATTTTTCAAATATTTAGGTACGGACTAGATTTTGGAGTTACTATAGTTTTAGCTGATCAATAAGATTAAGAGCAAAATTATCCTATTGCTATATATTTTCAATCTCTTCTTAGGAGGCAGGTACTAAGCAACTTTGTTGCTTATTCCACTTGTTTTATCATATAATATTATTAATATTTTGGAAATATCCTTATGTCTTATGTGTTCACTTATTACTACAACAAAACCACATTAATATTATTATTATGTCTGAATCTCTTAATAAGTGTATATTATTACCAAGGAAAAAGTGTATATTATTACATTTTATAGGGTTAACATATTGAATCAATGTGCTCATAAGGTATTTAGCACATTCATAAAATTAATGCAGTCATTGCTAGTTATTGGTTGTAGGAATTGGTAAAAATACATATCGAGTTATCGTCCAATCCTCACTTGCAAGGTTACTGAATGTTATTATTTTTGTTTTAGTGTTGTTATGTTGCCTTGATGTGAAAATCATGAAGAATGTTTAAAGGGTATCTAAACAAAGTACTTAGATGCTACTCTTCCCAGTTCATGTTTACTTAAGTGGTGGATTATACTTGTTACGTTTTTAGTATTTGGCTTGCATAGAAAATCCTTCAACCGTCTATGATAAGGAAGCACATAAATGAGTTTAACTTTGTTATATGGTATCCCATAAATGAGATAGATTCTACTGTTACACCGTATCCGGTGTAATGGATAATCCTTATCCAGATTAAGTCAACCTGTATCCAGGTCTAGAGAGGAAGATGTTCCATCTTCAAATAGTTAAATGTATAATAATTGAATGGATCATAAATTACAATGGATATGGTTGCCTTACATATGGCTTGGCCATAACATATTGAAGAGACACTTCTCTTCATAAACTATATTTTAATATTATCAATTACTATTAGGAATAGTTACATATTTATTACTATTTTATTGTTGTAACATTGTCTTCCCCTTAGGAAAGCTTTGTCCTCAAAGCTTAGATTATTGTTGTTGTCTTTTCATTCTCGTTTTGTGTTGAAACAATGTTAGTATTTCCTTTATGTTTTTTTTAGAACTGGTATTAGGTATGTGCTTGGTATTTACACAATAGTTTGTCATCTTCCTTTCATTTGTAACTTGAATATGTACTCCATTATGTTTATTATTGTTATCCCATTTTCTTTGTACATGAATACGAGGAATATTTTATGGCTGACCATATCAAGCCTTGTTTTAGAAGTCGTCATCACGTAATGTTTTCATTTTATTATCCTTACGAGTTATCTCGAGAAGTAGTGTTTCGTGAGGCTTCTCACACTTGAAGTCAGCTGATAGTGTTACATTTAGGTTTCTCCAGGGTGGTAGAAGGGTTAAGGTAGAAGATGAATCTGTGATATCTGATTCCTTTGACTTGGATTCCTTTGCATATTGTAGGATCCATATTTTGTCATTGTATGGATCATTCTTATTGCCAGTGATACTGGCTTGATTCTCATTATCATCTTGGTCAAGATCATCTTTATCAAATATATTATTGGTATTTTGGTCATCCCTACGATATTTAGTCTCCTTGTCTTGTTTATTGTCTTGACCAATTTTGTTACTCTCGTTTTTGTTGACATTATGGTACAGCATATCTGAGTTACTGATATGGTTTGTATTAGACCTTAGTTCTTGTAACATTTCCATTATGGTATTCTATTTTTGTGTCATGATGCTTAAGTTTTGTGCCATGGTGCTTATGTTCTGTGTCATCGCATACATATTCATGGCCTCGTATATTAGTACATAAAAAATATAACTATACAAATCTAAGCCATCAAAATTGAAATTAAAATTATACTTTATTACAAGATACCTGCTCACGAGGGGATCTGTTGATCCCCGGCAGGGATGGTTGTTCACTCACTCCTGTGGACACCTGTTCATTTGCACAAAAATATTTAGATTCAATTACTAAATATTAACTACATTGGACGACAAGATTATCTACTAACATTAAATTTAATTACTGAAAGAAAAATACATTTATGTATGGTGTCGCAATGTCCTCTGCATCTGCCATGGCTCCATCTAGGTTGAAGGAACCAACGTCCTCCCACCCGGGTGTTGGAGACTCAACACTGAATAACTATACATTAAAACAAATCAAGTTATCAACATCTGATTCTAAGTTAAATTTATTAGAAATTATGAGATTGCATAACGTATAATCAATACTTGAACATTAAATAAAATAATAACTAACCCGGTGTAGGTAGCTATATGTGGCATGCTCCTGCATGAGAGCATGGCATGGATTCCCACAACGAGAACAACGATGTGGCACTGGTCCCATCGAGTTGGATGGATCATCCTGGCTACCACCTGCAGCTACTCTCCCTTGCCCACAGACAGGAGACCGTGCAGAAGTGTGTCTCTCGAGGTTGTCTTACTCGCTCTGCGAGGACATAGCCATAAGTGTGGTATTCCTGAGAAGGTGTCGTGTGGCATGTCTAACGGACTCATAGATCTCATCTATCCTGCTACATAACCCAAGGGGTTGAGGAAGCAGTTTTGGATCTCACCTAGGTGCAGGAGGTCCTTTGAGTGGGTTCTGGTGGGCGTGAGGTCCATCCTGGGCTGAGCCAAAAATGACACCCTAGAACTCGGTGATGTCGAAGTAGTTCACATGGAACCCTAATACAAACTCAGCCCACAGTTTCCTGAGAAAATACTATGGGACCTCGACATTCTTGCATGGAGGCTTGTCAAAAACCATGAACCATCTCTTCCTCCAGTTTTCTCTCCATGGCTGGTAATTACACTAGTCCATGAAAACTCACCTCTTCCTCACATTTGGAGGCTGTCCTGTTCTCGGATCTGTAAATTCGCTCCACGGTTGGGCTTTGTGATATTCAGGTTTTTTATATCGTCTTTGGACATACTAGTGCTATAATGTTCTCTTATTCGATCCCTATATTCGCTCAAATTAGTTATCTCACGATGGGCAATGTTTATTAACTCTATTATGTTTTTTAGTGATGTGGCGAGGGAAACCCAAGAGGTTTCCTTGGTGTTCTTCAGTTCATCACTCAAAATTCTTAATTGGTTTAAATCCATGTGTAATTCATCTTCGAGGTTTTCTTCATTTAATTTGGGGTTTGGGTCCTCTGATTGGTTTGTTTCATTCCTTTATCGTGATGGTTCATTGGTATTTGTCATTATGTTTCCGTAATTTGTACCTGCAAGATCAATTTTTTTCCATTTCAATTCATTTTCAATTTTTTTAATTTTGTATTTTATTTGAAAAACAATAAAAAAACATCAAAATAAACAAAAAAATGGCATTCCTACTCCATCTACCTTACTCCAACATCGTGGGTGTCGTTTTAGCCTAGTTGGACACTTTCGTTGGGCTCCTTGGGGGTCGTTTTCGCCTCCTTGCATGCTCACAGGTGGGTTGTCAACAAAAAAAATTATTCACTGTTTTTTTTAACACAGGGACACATGCGCGTCCCCATGTGTGATTGCACAAAACACGCACGCGCGTCCACATATGCGTGCACGCACTTATAAATGAGCGTGTCATTAGAGGCACATGCACGCTTCTATTGTCCACGCTGGCAATCCGACCTGGAGGTTCGCCACTGTCGAAGCAGGAGCGCATGCGCACATACAAGGGTGTGTGCACGTTCTTGTTTTTTTCCGCTCGTGCGCTCCCATTGCATCATATTTGGGTAGCAGGTTCTTGCGGGTGCCCTTTATTAAAAGGTGGATTAATAAGTTTTAAAATATTATAAAATAAAATTAATATTATTATAATAATATTTATTTTATGAATATTATTTTTGTTTGTAGGGATACGTGGAATGAAGGGGGGTGCAGACTGGCTTGAAGTTGGAAAGCAAAACCATGTGTTGGTTTTACTTTATCTTTTCTTTTTTACTTTCTTTTTCCTTTCTTTTGTTTTTCTTACTTTTTTTTTCTTTTATCTTTTCTTTTTTACTTTTTTTATATGTTTTCTCTTTTTCTTTTCTCTTTTGGACAATGTCCTATATTTTAGGGAAACCCTAAAACTTGAATTTACACAAAATGTAAATAAGGCCAAGGGTCATATAGCTTTGATACCACTTGAAGCAACCGTATCCAATTGGAGTGTTACTAGTCGAATTCGACTATCATTTTGAATGATAAATAATAATATTATATTAGATGATGAATATTACAATGATGTCTTGGCCTTAAATATGGCTTGGACACTTGATGATGGGGAGACGCCTCATTTCATAATAACTTAATTAACCTAACTATTAATTATTTACTTATTTAATTATTATCTTATTTTATGTTCGTTACATTGCCACTCCCTTTAAGGGAGCTTTGTCCTCAAAGCTTGAGTATTTCCTAATATCATCCTTCATTCTGAATTGGTGTCAATATTAGAATTGGACGAGATTTCTGGTGCAGAGACTTGCACTTCCTTTCCATTGATGATTCTGCAATGTATTGTCTGATTGTTCCTACATTTATGGCCAAGGGTCCAATCATCACTGCATCGACGACATGTGTTTTTCTTATTTTTTTATTATCAAAGTAACTATTAGATGACTTCGACCTATTTTCCATTTCATAGGCATATGATCGAGGTTTGTGGCATTGATGGTCGAGTGACCAAGTATCTTCACAGTACCTACATTGTGTCTCTTTTTCTTGTCGATAATGGTTATCGCCTCTTGTTTTTATTCCTTCCAATTTGTGTTCTGCGGCCTTTGATTGATGTCTTGCTATTTCTACGTTAGGTATGTCATGTAATTTTAACTCTTTTTGGAGGTATGGTTTAAGACCTCCTAGATATGTTTCGAGTCTTTGCTTGTTAGACAACCCAAATACTCGTGTCAATAAGGATTCCCACTGATGTGTGAATTCCTCAAAGCTTCCCACTGATACCAATATTACACCGCATCTAGTGTAATGGATAATTCGTATCCTGATTAAGTCAGCCTGTATCCAAGTCTAGGGAGGAATATGTTCCATCTTCAAATAATTAAATGTATAAATGTATAATAATTGAATGGATCATATATTACAATGGATATGGTTTCCTTAAATATGGCTTAGCCATAATATATTGAAGAGACACTTCTCTTCATAAACTATATTTTAATTTTATTAATTACTATTAGGAATAGTTACCTATTTATTACTATTTTATTGTTGTAACATCTACCAAATCAAATGTGGTATTACATGATAGATAAACATTCTGTTAATTATCTAATGAGACAAATAGAATGAATTCCTTATGTTGCAATGAGAAATAATAATAATAATAATAATAATAATAATAATTTACCAATATTTTTAGTCATTGAATAACATAACCACATTTTATAGAGTGGAAATGACGTTGATTAACAAATTTCAATCATTTAAAAAAATGTAATTGTGATAGTACAATATAATTTATATTTTATTTTAAAAAAAACAATTAATTTTTATTTATTTATAAATATAAAACTCAAAATCTATTAATTATGCCGTAAGGCGTTTTTATCTGAAGAAGTTCGGAAAAGCACTGTAGCTTTCATCGTCTATGCGGCCAACCCTGCTCCTTCGCGTGTCCTCTTCGCGATCCGGTGGTCCTCCGCATGTCCTCTTCTCGATCCGCTGGTCCTCCGCCTATTTTAAAGTTCTGCTGCCCTGCTCTGTCCTGCAAGTTTCATTGTTCATGGGCTTTGCCGTGATTGTTGAGTTTGTCAGAACCACCCATTTCGCCTACAAGTTTCATTTTTCATTGTTCATGGGCTTTGCTATGAGTGTTGAGTTTGTCAGAACTGCACTTGTCCGGCGGTTCTGGAGCGTCGTGGGAGATATTTGGAGAGCCCATCATGTGTGAAAGACCAGTGTTTTTTTCTCATGGTTTGGCATTTATTCTCGGTTTGGAGGTGGTTGAACATCTTGTCATGGCGACCGCCCCTCCCTGCTGCATAAATGGCGTTTATTGGTCAAATTTACTTTGCTTGGGTTTGCACAGAGAAGTTGCATTGTTTCTAGTTGCAAGAATTTTGATTCAAAGAGCCAAAGAACTACAAAAACACAAGTACGCAATTTCATTTCTATCGCAATTTCTGCCCTCTGCAAGCCGTTCATCAATTTCCACAAAACTGCCATTAAAAGAATCGGGCACTGCAGCTTAGAATAATTCAAAACCCCTGAATAGCTTAGAATATTTCAAAACCCCTCGTATAGCAATTGGGCACCGCAATTTCTCCTTGGCAGCTGCTGAATTCATACCCTCTCGACACCATAACCTAGCAAACAAAAACCTTAATATTCAAGAAGTCAATGCATATCGTGTTTGCCCCAGTTTCCGGACAAAAGGAAAAAACACATCAAACCTTAAATTTTGTATCGCTCTACGATAGAAATTCATCCCTGCAAATATTTTTATCGATAATAGAAGGTGGGGTATGCAAAGAATATTTGCCTACCAAAACGTAGTGGGCCTACATTTCGTTGTATGATAATCCCAAACACCCTGCTTCAAAACTTTGCATTGCCGCGGGATAAAATGGCATAAATCGTTGGTAATTCTCTCTCGTGTATGTATTTTTAAAGAACCTGTGTATGCTTGCTTTGAATATCTGAGTAACTTGAATCTGCATTCATAAAATGCCATTAGTAAATCGCTCTGCACGTCACTTTCATTGTTAAGTTGGGAAGTGAAGTGGTGTATCATATAAGGTTTCAAAATCTCCACACTATATGAATAGTGTGTGGGCTCCTTAGCCCGGTCCAGCTCTATGGTGTAGTTGGAGTTTAATACTGTATTCAAAGCTTGGCTATAGGAATGGGTTATACTGTAGGCTAAACCTTGTGGAACTGTCTGGGGATGGCGTGAAGTTGCTGAAGTCTATCTGTAGTGACTCTTGTTGGAACAGTAACTCTATCTACCCCTACCTTGTCTTCTCTCCTCTAATCTAAAGACGTAGGCTCAGCAATAATCCCAGCAGCCTTGGAATCGCCCCACCTCCATCAATGGGGGTCCGGCTAGTCCCGCCCAAATGTCTTTCTTTTGTGCCATGGATCGTATTAAAAGCAATAATAACTCCGTCTTGGGCTGGGAGGGAGGTATATTGTCAAACAACAGCCTTCCTTCAACCCCACACATTGGTGGGTTTCTTGTACGTCGCCCCGTTTCCAAAGTGCTAAAATAGCTATATAAACGGTTTTTCTTGATACTCGCCCTGGAACCATTGTAGCTATCTATCTTTGGTTTATTCCCTTAATCAATTTATCAGTTGGCTCTTTGGGGAATCCAAATTCTATTCCAGCTCCTCGACCTCACTCAATTGAACACTCTGCTTCCTCCTAAAATCGATGGCCTATGCTCCTTAAATGTTGAATCAACGTAAGTAACAGCAGCATGTATTGTCTAACAGATCTGTGGAACTGGACTTGGTGGACTAAAAGTGATAGGCTCCTTCTTGCCAAGAGGGTAAAGGCATCTATTTCCTTTTGGACCTGTTTAGGCGGCTAGTATCTGTGGTACTTGGTGAGGTTGAAAGTTACAGGTTCCTGGCTAAAGGCTTTGAATATCTGAGTAACTTGAATCTGCATTAAAATGAGATCGAGGTATTCATGAGACAGCTCAAAATATTTATGGATGGGACAACTAATGTTGCCTTTTGGCCTTCTCACATAATGCTGGGGATTTTAATTATAAGCAGAACAAAGTTTAAATATTCCTAGGCTTTTTCTAGGATAATAAGCAAAACAGAATTTTAAGTGTTTTAAGACTTTTGATATTCATTTTTGTTTGCAAAATATAAAGAAACCTGAATGCCCATGTTTGAACTGCTTAAGACTCCTTAGAATGTAACTAACGATTTGTAAAGATGAATACTAGTGCTTGCTTTTGAAACAGTGCCAAAGGGATAAATATTTTAAACCTGTTGTTGTAAACAATTTGCGTCAAGAATAAACTTGGGCCTCTTTTACAAAAGTTAAAGATTTCCTAATAGTTGTATTAATGTTTGGAAACTCATTGATAGCTACCAAAGAGGTCTTATAAAGGGTATTTAATGTTTGAAAATTTGACTACAGCTGCTGGAAGTGATTCTCATTTCTTACAGCTTCACCTGATTGTACTTTTTTAGGATTGCGGTTTAAGGTATTCTGAGAAGTTCAAAAGAGGATTGAGATCCTGTTACCTATTAGGCTATTTGGGACATAGGTCAAGTTGTAGTGATTTATTTTTGTTCTTGTATCAGTAACGTTTACATAGGGTGAAAGTGGAATTATTCAATGGATACACTATGGAAGTGAATACAAAACAATGGAATGAGAAGAATCTATAGGCTTTGGAAGATAAGCATTTTAGTGTTTAGGGTGTTCGATGTAACCTTCTTGTAGGGGATTGTCATGGTGCTATTTTTACTACTATTACTATGATAATTTTTAGTCTGTTTGCAATTGCTGTTAGTTTTTACGTAGATTGCTCATCCATTGTTCTCCTTTAGCACACGTAGCGGATACACTATGGTACACTTAGCAAATCCATTGCAGCAGTAAGTTGTTAGGACAGTTATGATGAGGGTGCATGAGAGCAGTTTTGTAGACAGCAGCGTGGCAGAGGTGCGTGCATGCTATGAATGTGCCAGTCTGCGAAATAATTCCAGTTTTACCCTTTCTTATTTTTAGAATTTGCTTTTCTAAGTTTAGTTTAGCTTTTCTTGAATTAGAGTAGGCACATGAGTATCAACTATTGATATATATTGTATCATAGTTTGCAAATTGTGTGTAATGTTTGTTTTATAAAATTTGGGTTGCTTTCGATAACATGTAGTTTAGTGATATGGTTTTCAAATAAGCAGGCCATAGTTATATGGCAGGGCTTGAATTTTTCAATTTGGATTTCATAGAAACTATATCCTGTTTGGTAGGGCTGAAAATTTGCAAACTGTGTGGTTAATTTTCTATTTCATAAAGTTTTTGGGTAGTGGCTTGTTTTCCATGGTCTGTCTATATACTAGCAATTTTGTAAGTTGTTGCTAAAGGGTTATTGGCAGTATCTATTTTCAGGGTGACCTTGTTTCCATTGATGCTTGATCTTGATATTCACATCTACAATGCGTTTTCTTTGAAGAATTTTTCGTTTTGAAATTAAACAGGTAAAGAAAAAATGTTGATTTATGTTTTTTCTATTGTTTGCAAATTGTGTGTAATGTTTGTTTTATAAAATTTGGGTTGCTTTCGATAACATGTAGTTTAGTGATATGGTTTTCAAATAAGCAAGCCATAGTTATATGGCAGGGCTTGAATTTTTCAATTTGGATTTCATAGAAACTATATCATGTTTGGTAGGGATGAAAATTTGCAAACTGTGTGGTTAATTTTCTATTTCATAAAGTTTTTGGGTAGTGGCTTGTTTGCCATGGTTTGTCTATATACTAGCAATTTTGTAAGTTGTTGCTAAACTGTTATTGGCAGTATCTATTTTCAGGGTGACCTTGTTTCCATTGATGCTTGATCTTGATATTCACATCTACAATGCGTTTTCTTCGAAGAACTTTTTGTTTTGAAATTAAACAGGTAAAGAAAAATGTTGGTTTATGTTTTTTCTTGTTTTAATATTTGTTTTTCTAATTATTTAAAGGGTATTTCAAGTTTCTATACAACGACAATGACTTCTAAATTTCCAAATTATTTTACTTTCATAGAATAGGCCTTAGTTCTCTTAATACACTTTTATACGCATAATTTACTCCATGTCAGTTTCTTTTGGCATTCTTGAATATAAATATATTTGTTAATTATCTTGTCCAGGAATGGATGTGGGTGTCTCATTAACGGAGGAAGCTTGTTGTTCAAGTTATGGGAAGAACTTTGTCTGAGTTTATGTATCTTATCGCTCTGTTCCTTGCAGGTCTAAGTTTCGGACTATTTATGGTCCACGAATACCCCTCTGCAACCCCAGTTCTTCGCACAAGATAGGCCCCAGTAAGTAAACCCCTTAGTGAAGAATGTGTTTTGAGTTTCTTGAATGTCTTGTATGCATGTGTTCTAAGTGGAATTAAAATGACAGGGTATATTCTGCGAAAATGCGCTTCCTTTTTCTCCTTCTTGAGTTAAGATGGCACGGCATTTTCATGTGGAATCTGGGGAATTCATGCCTATCTTGTAGTAAATCCTAATAGCAATAAAGGCACAGGGAAACTGACACCCAATGAGTTTCCATAGTTGGGGACTTTAATGCATTCTACAACAGAAGAGGCAGACTCCATCTCTTCTCCAACAACAAAAAATAACAAAAAGCAAACCCAAATAAGTGTTTCCGCCCAAAACTTAGAAAGGGTAGTTGGAAATATAGAAAATTTGGGAAAAGTTTAGCCTAACGGTGAACTAACACTATGTGGGTTTCCAGCTCTACTTGGTTGTTTGCATGTAAAATAGATAGCAAATATCCTAGACACTATTTTCTTATAGCTCCATCACATGCCCAGAGTTTGTTTCCTCATTAATTCTAAGGCCCTCGGATTACTCACTCGTTATGAGTGATGTTACCTTGTGTGTAGAGGAGGGCTCTCAGATGGTTGTGTTGCTATGTTGGTTGGTTGGGATTAAAAAAATTTGCAAACGAAGTAATTGTAACATGTCTTTGGTAATTGTAATTCCCGACTTTGGTAATTCTAACATCTTAATTGTAACATCACAAGTCATTTGTAAAATCATCTTTTTAAAATTCTTATGTGGGTAATTGTAACTTTTTAATTCACTTTACATTGGCCCTTTTTTTGAATTCCTAGGTTGGTAATTGTATCTTTTTAAGTTATCATACATTGGGAAAGTGGAAATAGTTTAAAATCAATTTTGGGGGCAATGGAGAGTGGCATAAAAATACTATTATTTTAAATTTTACATGGTGTAGGTGTAGCTTTTTCAATATATTTATCGTATTGGTTAATTTCTCAATATAATTGAACAATCAAACTTGAGGTTCTTTGTTAATTTGGAATGAGCTTAAGCATGTTTATGGTCTCTTTTGGTAATGTATTGAATTATTAAGATAACATTAACTTGTATTGCTATTTTGGAAGGTGAGGTATTGACATTATTAAGATATCATTTAGGTTGTATTGTTATTTTGAAAGGGGAGGTATTGACATTTGGACATGTTTTAGGAAGTGGTTTAGTTTTTAGGTTAAGCTAAGTTACAAGTGTATTTAGTGATTTAAGGTTAGTGCTACTTTTGGTAAGATTAATGAAATTTGGTGATGTACATTTACAATTTAAGTAAAAGTTCGTAGCAACTTGTGAGTTGACTCTTCGAGTAGGTGTTTATATCTATGCAACTTGCTTATGTAGTTTTATTTCCCTAGGAGTGAGAAATATTGAAATGTTCTCTAGAAGGGGTGGGATTCCACCATCATAATGGGAAAAAAAAGTAAAATGATTTGAGTTCCTATTGCTAGCTAGCATCAAGTCGGTGATTTGACTCGTTGGGCACTTGTGAGTTGGCAATTGAGTTATCACTAAGTAAACCAAATCTATATTTTGTGTGCCCAATGAGTGAGCAATATTTTACTATTATCCTTATGGGCAGGATTCCACCACCATCATCATTAGAAGAAGAAAAACGTTTTGACCTACATTTTTCTTGATGTTCCTATTTTTTTAATATGGGTATGCCCACTTAGGAATCCTTAGAACTGCCTTAGGAACTACTACCAGAACTTATTAGATCGAATGGGGTCAGTATACCATTGCTATTAACCTTTAGTAGGAAGAATGAATGAATTTAATTTAGACCTTCTCACTTTTGACTTTAGACATCATTTGTAGGTGCATGGTCCAAAAATTGAACTATTCATGTCTTTAACAGCCCTATTTTTCCCTTTCTTTCCATACTGTAAAAGGAGTCTCTGACCGAATAGTATTCCCATTTATAGTTGCACGGTATTTTTTTTACCGTAAGGCGTTCTCCCCTATAGTTCTTTGGTAAACCACTACTCATTCCGTCGTCTATTCAGCCCACTGCACTTCTCCGCTTGTCTTCTTCGTGACCCGCTGGCTTATTAGTTGTGTTGCTTTCCAATGCTGGTTACTATTCAGCCCTTTACTTTTATCATTCGTTTACATAAATTCTACTTAATGCTGAACAGCACTGACAATTCTGCTCAAATATTCAACTTCCTTGAGTTATAATATCTTCATGATCGTAGTGCAATTGGAGTATGTGATAAATGAACTTAACATAATAAACTTCACCTTTTTAAACATGTTTTTTCCCCTGCATTTTTGTCAAAATTAGCTCATACCAAGGCAACTGTTAGCGGCACTTTAAAACACTGTTCCTTCCGTCGTCTATTCGGCCAACCCTGCTCCTCCGCGTGTCCTCTTCACGATCCGCTGGTCCTCCACGTGTTTTAAAGTTCCGCTGCCCTGCTCTATCCTGCAAGTTTCCAGTCGCTGCCCTGCTCTGTCCTACAAGTTTCATTGTTCATGGGATTTGTCGTGACTGTTGAGTCTGTCAGAACCGCCCATTTCGCCTGCAAGTTTCATTGTTCATGGGATTTTTCGTGAGTGTTGAGTTTGTCAGAACCGCACTTGTTCAGCGGTTCTGGAGCGCCGTGGGCGATATTTGGAGAGCCCGTCCTCTGAAAGACCATTGTTTTTTCCTCGGTTTGGCATTTCTTCTCAGTTTGGAGGTGGTTGAACATCTTGTCATGGCGACTGCCCCTCTAATCTACAACTACTTGTATCTCTTACAAACCAAATAATAGGGTAGTGTCTCTGATCTGATCCCGGGGGCGAGCCCGAAAAGTCATCGAACCCGCTCGAAACAATCAGGACCAATAGGATCATTTTTCTGACGTCAGTGCAAGTGAACATGAGCATAATATAAGTGTGTAACATAGAATCATCCACAAGAAAATGAAAAATCATTCAAGCACATTAGGGACACGATTTGATTACGGAGTTCACCAAATCTCTTGGCTACGTCTCCGGGCCTACTCCAAAATAGAGTGACCAATCCATTGCAAAGATGCACAAATACATAAGATACATCACAACGGATTCACCTGCAGAGTCTTCATCATCTGTTCGTCTCTACCGCCGCACCATAACTGCCTCTGATGGGTCACATAAGTGCACAAGCTATAGGACTCAATCGAAGACTGCAGAAATCAAGCTAGCAAATGCCCGCCTCCTTTGTCTCGAGAAGTTGCCAAACTTGGACATGAATATATTTTCCCAATGTAGCCAATCACACTCTTTCAACTGACTCTACGAGCCACGAACCTCGAGTGGATCAAAGACTTGTATAATGTTGCAAATCGCACTCTTTCAACTGACTCTACGAGCCATGAACCTCGAGCTACGCCACATGATCTTCTGTAGGATAGTCTCAATAGACGACAATATGTTTGCATGACAAGTGCATCAATAAAACCAAAGTCACACTCTTACCAACCAATCCCTTCACCTTTGTCCTTTGGGATGAGAGTGTAGATGGTCGCTACTTGCCTTCAAATGCAAATTGAAATGTTGCCTCCTCGAACTGACTCTGCTTCTTTGTCTCCTATATTGGATCACCTTCAGACATGATGGAGCCATGCTTGCTCTCTGAGCTGGAACTACAAGGTTGGAGCCTCTCCATGAGCTTCTCCAATGGAGACCCCCAATGGGGCCTCTCATATGCTTGCTTCCTCTATGGGATACATCTCTACAAACTTGAGCTCCCTTCAAATGCACATGACAAGTGCTTAAATAGGAGAAGCTACTCTTGGTGGCATGATACATGTGATTCTCCAAATTGGTTTGGCTTTTAAGAACATAAACCAAAAATATGGTTCATGCCCACATGCCCATGGGTTTTCACATTTAGTTACTTCCCCATAATGGCATTTACAAAATCCAACAATAATCCATTACATAACAAAATCCATTTTTTAAATAGCATGTTGGTTTTTCAACCATAAACCAACTTGTTACAACTTCTTTACAAATATGGCATGTTTGTTTTTGGTTACAACCATGCGTTAACTTCATAACAACTCAAGGAATAAAATAAATGAGTAATATGTGAGTAATTTTTCCACTCACTTCAAATATTAATCATTTTACAATTTCTCACGAGTAAATGCATGAATGTCCTAAAACTCATTTCAAGCACAAATGCATGCATGCCAGTCATCATGCCACTTCATCATGCCATGTCACCATGCCACATCATCATGCCATGTCATCATGCCACATCAGCATGCCACATCATCATGCCATTTAACATGCCATGTCACCAGAATGCACTTTTTGACTACCACGTGGCAGCTTGAGGGAGTGCCACGTGGCACTTCAGCGAAAATTTTCCCTATTGGGGCCAAACTTCAAAATGCAATATCTTTTGCATCCGGAGTCCGTTTGACACCCCGTTTGCACCGTTGGAATCGGCTTGACAAGATCTTCGACATGGTACTATTTTTGTTGCAATATGATGATTTTGAAAATTGGCCTTTTTAGATCCTCCCGGATCATTCCTCCCCACTGGGAAGGCTTTTGGTCCCCAAAAGCTTCTTGCAGGTATGCTCATCTACTTCTTGCTTCATTGGTGCCTACACAAATGGCTTCCAATTCTTGGGTTTTTGCACACTGCAAAATTTTGCTCATAACAGTCCACAACCTGCAACACTTATCAGCCTACTCTGATACCACTTTATCTGATCCCGGGGGCGAGCCCGGAAAGTCATCAAACCCACTCGAAACAATCAGGACCAATAGGATCATTTTTCTGATGTCAGTGCAAGTGAACATGAGCATAATATAAGTGTGTAACATAGAATCATCCACATGAAAATGAAAAATCATTCAAGCACATTAGGGACACGATTTGATTACGGAGTTCACCATATCTCCTGGCTACGTCTCCGGGCCTACTCCAAAATAGAGTGACCAATCCATTGCAAAGATGCACAAATACATAAGATACATCACAATGGATTCACCTGCAGAGTCTCCATCATCTGTTCATCTCTACCACCGCACCATAACTACCTCTAATGGATCACATAAGTGCACAAGCTATAGGACTCAATCGAAGACTGCAGAAATCAAGCAAGCAAATGCCTGCCTCCTTTGTCTCGAGAAGTTGCCAAACTTGGACATGAATATATTTTCCCAATGTAGCCAATCACACTCTTTCAACTGACTCTACGAGCCATGAACCTCGAGCGAATCAAAGACTTGTATAATGTTGCAAATCGCACTCTTTCAACTGACTCTACGAGCCATGAACCTCGAGCTACGCCACACGATCTTCTGCAAGATAGTCTCAATAGACGACAATATATTTGCATAACAAGTTCATCAATAAGACCAAAGTCACACTCTTACCAACCAATCCCTTCACCTTTTTCCTTCGGGATGAGAGTGTAGATGGTCGCTACTTGCCTTCAAATGCAAATTGAAATGTTGCCTCCTCGAACTGACTCTGCTTCTTTGTCTCCTACGCTAGATCACCTTCGGAAATGATGGAGCCATGCTTGCTCTCTGAGCTGGAACTACAAGGCTGGAGCCTCTCCATGAGCTTCTCCAATGGAGACCCCCAATGGGGCCTCTCAGATGCTTGCTTCCTCTATGGGATACATCTCTACAAACTTGAGCTCCCTTCAAATGCACATGACAAGTGCTTAAATAAGAGAAGCTACTCTTGGTGGCATGATACATGTGATTCTCCAAATTGGGATTAGTTACAAATTGGTTTGGCTTTTAAGAACATAAACCAAAAATATGGTTCATGCCCACATGCCCATGGGTTTTCACATTTAGTTACTTCCCCATAATGACATTTACAAAATCCAACAATAATCCATTACATAACAAAATCCATTTTTTAAATAGCATGTTGGTTTTTCAACCATAAAACAACTTGTTACAACTTCTTTACAAATATGGCATGTTTGTTTTTGGTTACAACCATGCATTAACTTCATAACAACTCAAGGAATAAAATAAATGAGTAATATGTGAGTAATTTTTCCACTCACTTCAAATATTAATCATTTTACAATTTCTCACGAGTAAATGCATGAATGTCCTAAAAATCATTTCAAGCACAAATGCATGCATGCCAGTCATCATGCAACTTCATCATGCCATGTCACCATGCCACATCATCATGCCATGTCATCATGCCACATCAGCATGCCATGTCATCATACCACATCATCATGCCATGTTAGCAGAATGCACTTTTTGACTACCACGTGGCAGCTTGAGGGAGTGCCGCGCGGCACTTCAGCGAAAATTTTCCATGTTGGGGCCAAACTTCAAAACGCAATATCTTTTGCATCCGGAGTCCGTTTGACACGCCGTTTGCACCGTTGGAATCGGCTTGAAGGGATCTTCGACATGGTACTATTTTTGTTGCAATATGATGATTTTGAAAATTGGCCTTTTTAGATCCTCCCGGATCAGTCTCAAAACTACAAGATGGTTTGTTTTTACATGGAACCACTTTCATAATTCCCAATATTGTTGATTCTCAGAAAACAACTTTTGCAACAATTACCCCCAGCTACTTACCCAAGGGAGGCTTTTACATAGAACCACTCTTCCAAAATTCTCAATGTAGTTGTTTCTTAGAAAACAATTTTTGCCACATTTACCTCAGCTTTTTACCCAATCCCTTATACCTAGAAGGGCTTCATAAAAGCAAGAATTAAAATCCATAATATACTTGGTTCTTAAGGTGGAATTTACACTTTCATAGTAAAAATCCAGAATATTGTAGAGATTACAGGCAGCTAACAAATGGAAAATATAGAATTCTGCAATCAAGAAACATTTGTATTTAAGGAAACCAAAATGAATAAAAGATTAAAATTTGTTTGAAAGAAAGGGGCGAGAAGCAATTTTATGAAATTAACACCAACAATTGCTACCAGAACAAACTGTATCAATGTCGCTTTGGTTGGTAGGCATTAAAATTGAAAAATGTTCATTATGAAAAACTAAACTTAAAAATCACCGGTGCTATTACAAATAGAACCAAGAGAGCAAAGATGTTAGAGTTGCTTACCTTTATCCAATTTGTAAGCAAATGAATGTCTATGTTCAATGCATGGAATACATCTTTTAGATTTAGTGAACCTTCTATAATGCACATAACTATATGCACGTAGACACCAGACCAATGGAGTGCCCCTGTATTCTCTGGGTGCATAGCTATTAAAAGGCATGAGGGGGATTGCATATGTAGTACGCTTTTGCATATTTTCTAAATAGGAATAAAATAAAATAACAAGCTACAGAAAAAAACAAAAAGGTGACACGTAGAGAACCAGCGGATCACGAATATGACATGCAAAGAAGCACGGTTGGTTGAATAGACAACGAAATGAACATTGGTTTCCAAACAATTCTCTTCCTTCTACAGTCCAGTGATTTCTGGAGAGCCGTGACTCTTGTCCGGTGATTCTGGATTGTTGCGAGGTGATTTCTTGAGAGCGCCTCTTGTGAAAGAGCCCATCTTGTAGCAAGATCCTGCTTTTCCCTTTCACTCCCTTTATGAGCCACAAAGCATTCACTTTTAATGAATGGTTCTTTTGCTAACATGGATGTGCCTATCAGCCTTCTTGTTATGCTCCTGATTCATATGTTTCATGGTCTCTCACGAATTATTTCAGATAGATTTTCTAACATATTGCTACAAGAATGATGATAAAAGTCTGCCCTTGGCAGACTTTATGCTTTTTTGTCCCCATTTTGGTGGAGGGCCAGAATTCTCCAACTTTTAAGCTATTAGAGAGATCCCCAAATGTATTTGCATTTGTGGAATTCTTCTGCATTCTAGAGGTGGTCTTAGAGAGGAATGTAACGAAAAAATGTGGCACTTCTTTGCAAAGAAGAGCCTTCTCTTCAATAGACATATTTGAAAGTTTTTTGAAGGGTAAATTTGCTATGGAGTTATTATGCAAATCTGAAGTAGTTATTGAGGATTGTTTTGCCACATTTCACAAAGAAAATAACTTTGCTTATGCATGGAAGTAATAAAAATTATCATTATTTTATGGAATTAAATAAATTTTATTATGTTATGGTTATAAATAGCCAACAAGCTCTTCACCTAGGATAATAGATGCACTAACACCATATTAGAGCTTCTGGCTCTTTGGGCACTGTTTTCAGATGCCATTAATTTTGGGTTCCCTCTCTTATCTGTATTTGGGGATTCACAGTGTTTCTCTCCGAACATGTTTGGAAAAACACCCCACTTCTGAGTTATTGGTGTGATGACATTCTTTCTCTGCTGCATCATGTCCCTTTAGTGACCATCAATCATATCTACTGCAAGCATAACTAACAGGCTGACAGTCTCTCCAAACAAGCTCTTTTGTTGGCCCCGGGGCATAGGGAATTTTCTGGCTCTTTAGATGGTATGATCATTGATCATGGGATATTTCAGTTATTTTGGCTTGTGCCAGGCTTTTCCCTTTCACCCTCTTTTTGAGGAACAAGCATTCAGTTTGAATGAATGGTTCTTATGCTGACATGGATGTGCCTATCAGCCTTCTTGTTATGCTCCTGATTCATATGTTTCTTGGTCTCTCACGAGTTGTTTCAGCTAGATTTTTTGACCTGTTGCTACAGGAATGATGATACAAGTCTGCCCTTGCCACACTTTATGCTTTTTTGTCCCCATTTTGGTTGGACGGCTGGAAATCTCTGACTTTACAGCTATCAGATAGATCCCCCAAAGTATTTGCATTTGCAAAATTCTTCTGCATTCTAAAGGTGCTCTTAGACAGGAATGTAACGAAAAAAATGTGGCACTTCTTTGCAAAGAAGAGCCTTCTTTTCAATAGACATATTTGAAAGTTTGTTAAAGGGTAAATTTGCTATGGAATTATTATGCAAATTTGAAGTAGTTATCGGGCATTGTTTTGCCACATTCCACTCTTCGCAATCCGGTGGTTCTCCATGTGTCCTCTTTGCGATCCGGTGGTCCTGGCACTTAACCCCCATCCCCGCGTGTTTGCTTCGTGGTCCGCTGGTCCTCCGCGTGTTTTCAAGTTATCGAGGATTGTTTTGCAATTCTTCTGCATTCTAGAGGTGCTCTTAAACATGAATGTAACGAAAAATGTGGTGCTTCTTTGCAAAGAAGGTCCTTCTCTTCAATAGACATATTTCTTTGCAAAGAAGGTCCTTCTCTTCAATAGACATATTTGAAAGTTTGTTAAAGGGAAAATTTGCTTAATGGAGTTATTATGCAAATTTGAAGTAGTTGTTGAGGAATGTTTTGGCACATTTCACAAAGAAAATAACTTTGCTTATGCATGGAATTAAAAACATTTATTGTTATTTTATGGAATCAAATAAATTTTATTATATTATGGTTATAAATAGCCAACAAGCTCTTAACCTAGGATAATAGATGTAGCAACACCAAATTAGAGCTTCTAGCTCTTTCGGCACTGCTTTCGGTTGCCATTCATTTGGGGATCCCTCTCTTATCTGTATTTGGGGATTCACAGGTTATCATCTCATGGGTGAACAAAACTGCTTCATTGAACACCCCACTTCTGAGTGATTGGTGTGATGACATTCTTTCTCTACTGCATTATGTGCCTTTACTGACCATCAATCATATCTACCATGAGCATAACTAGCAGGCTGACAGGCTCTCCAAACAGGCTCTTTTGTTGGCCCCGGCACATGGGGACTTTTCTGGATCTTTAGATGGTATGATCATTGATCATGGGATATTTCAGTTATTTTGGCTTGTGTCGGGCTTTTCCCTTTCACTCTCTTTATGAGGCACAAGCATTCAATTTGAATGAATGGTTCTTTTGCTGACATGGATGTGCCTATCAGCCTTCTTGTTATGCTCCTGATTCATATGTTTCTTGGTCTCTCACGAATTATTTCAAATAGATTTCCTGACCTATTGCTACAGGCATGCTGATAAAAGTCTGCCCTTGGCAGACTTTATGCTTTTCTATCCCAGTTTTGGTTGCATGGCTGGAATTCTCCAACTTTACAGCTATCAAAGAGATCCGCAAATATATCTGCATTTACAGAATTCTTTTGCATTCTGAAGGTGATCTTAGAGAGGAATGTAACGAAATAAATGTGAATGGTTCTTTTGCTGACATGGATGTGCCTATCAGCCTTCTTGTTATGCTCCTGATTCATATGTTTCTTGGTCTCTCACGAATTATTTCAGATAGATTTCCTGGCCTATTTCTACAGGCATGATGATAAAAGTCTTCCCTTGGCAGACTTTATGCTTTTCTATCCCAGTTTTGGTTGCATGGATGGAATTCTCCAGCTTTACAGCTATCAGAGAGATCCGCAAATGTATCTGCATTTGCGGAATTCTTTTGCATTCTGAAGGTGATCTTACAGAGGAATGTAAAGAAATAAATGTGGCATTTCTTTGCAAAGAAGAGCCTTCTCTTCAATACACATATTTGAAAGTTTGTTGAAGGGTAAATTTGGTATGAAGTTATGATGCAAATCTGAAGTAGTTATTGAGGATTGTTTTGGTACATTTCACAAATAAAATAACTTTGCTTATGCATTGAATTAAAAAAAATTATGCTTATTTTATGGAATTAAAAAACTTTTATTATGTTTTGGTTATAGATAGCCAACAAGCTCTTAACCTAGGATAATAGATGCACTTGTGTTTTTTAGTTCTTTTTCTCTTTGAATCAGAATTCCTGCAACTAGAAACAATCCAACTTCTCTGTGCAAACCCACGCAAACCAAATCTGACCAATAAACACCATTTAGGCAGCAAGGAGGGGCGGTCGCCATGACAAGATGTTCAACCACCTCCTCCATGAATAGCAAGATATATACTAAATTCAGAAGAAATGCCAAACTGAGGAAAAAAACACTTCATGTTTCAGATGGGCTCTTTTAGAAGACTACCTCTCCAGAAATCACCCACGGCACTCTAGAATCACCGGGTACCTATAGTTCTGACCGGCTCAACAGTCACGGCAAAGCCTATGAAATTTTTTTATCAAAGAGGTGCAAAACACGCAAACACTGAAACTTGTAGGTGAAATGGGAGGGCAGAACAAGGCAGCGACCGAAAACCTTCAACCATCAATGCTGTCACTTGTGGAGAAGTCAAGACTGGGTTCTAACCTTTACCTCCAAGCCATCCGGAAGGCCCAACTATCAGCATGGATGTTTTACACAGACTCAACTTGAAAACACGTGGAGGGCCAACAGATCACAAAGGAGACACCAAGGGATCGGGGTTGATTCTGGCTCTTTGGGCACTACTTTCGGTTGCCATTCATTTGGGGATCCCTCTCTTATCTATATTTGGGGACTCACATGTTAGCATCCCTTGCATGAATAGAACTGCTTCATTGAACACGCCACTTCTGAGTCATTGGTGTGATGACATTCTTTCTCTGCTGCATCATGTCCCTTTAGTGACCATCAATCATATCTATTGCGAGCATAACTAGCAGCCTAATAGTCTCTCCAAATAGGCTCTTTCATTGGCCCCAAGGCATCCGGGATTTTTTTGGATCTTTAGATGGTATGATCATTGATCATGGGATATTTTAGTTATTTTCCCTTGTGTCGGGCGTTTCCCTTTCACTCTCTTTATGAGGCACAAGCATTCAATTTGAATGAATGATTCTTTTGTTGGCATGGATGTGCCTATCAGCCTTCTTGTTATGCTCCTAATTCATATGCTTTTTTGTCTGTCACGAATTATTTCAGATAGATTTCCTGACCTGTTGCTACATGAATGATGAGAAAAAGTCTACCCTTAGCAGACTTTATGCTTTTATTTCCCCATTTTGGTTGGATGACTAGAATTCTCCGACTTTACAGCTATCTGCATTTGCAGAGGTGTTGTGCATTCTCAAGCTGCTCTTACAGAGGAAGGCTCTTCAATAGACATATTTGAAAGTTTGTTGAAGGGTAAATTTGGTATGAAATTATGATGCAAATCTGAAGTAGTTATTGAGGATTGTTTTGGCACATTTCACAAAGAAAATAACTTTGCTTATGCATGCAAGTAATAAAATTTATCGTTATTTTATGGAATGAAATAACTTTTATTATATTATGGTTATAAATAGCCAACAAGCTCTTAACCTAGGATAATACACGCACCAACACCAGATTAGAGCTTCTGGCTGTTTGGGCACTGCTTTCAGTTGCCATTCATTTGGGGATCCCTCTCTTATTTGTATTTGTGGATTCACAGGTTATCATCTCATGGGTGAACAAAACTGCTTCATTGAACACCCCACTTCTAAGTCATTGGTGTGATGACATTCTTTCTATGTTGCATCATGTGCCTTTAGTGACCATCAATCATATCTATCGCGAGCATATCTAGTAGGCTGACAGACTCTCCATACAGGCTCTTTCGTTGGCCCCAGGGCATCGGGAATTTTTTGGATCTTTAGATGGTATGATCATTGATCATGGGCTATTTCAATTATTTTGGCTTGTGCCGGGATTTTCCCTTTCACTCTCTTTATGAGGCACAAGCATTCAGTTTGAATGAATGGTTCTTTTGCTGACATGGATGTGCCTATCAGCCTTCTTGTTATGCTCCTGATTCATATGTTTCTTGGTCTTTCACGAATTATTTTAGATAGTTTTTTTGACCTGTTGCTACAGGAATTATGAGAAAAGTCTACCCTTGGCAAACTTTATGCTTTTCTATCCCAATTTTGGTTGGGTGGCTTGAATTCTCCATCTTTACAGCTATCAGAGAGATCCACAAATGTATATGAATTCTTTTGCATTCTGAAGGTGATCTTAGAGAAGAATGTAACAAAAAAAAAGTGGCACTTCTGCATTCTGAAGGTGATCTACAGTTTTGGCCATAGTGGGGGCTTGTCTTACGGGTTTTCCTTTCTTTGTTCCCCTGCATTTCCTGCAAGTTTGGTTCTTCATTTTTGGTTATCCAAGACCACCTTATAATATGATGTTCTGTTCGAAGAAAAGATTCAATATCTAAAATACAACAAATTATTCAGGGGTTTTGAATTATTCTAAGCTATACGAGAATGGTGTTTTAGTGGCCGGGCCAACTGCAGTGCCCGATTCTTTTAATGGTAGTTTTGTGGAAATTGATGAACGACTTGCAGAGGGCAGAAATTGCGATAGAAATGAAATTATGTACCTATGTTTTTTTAGTTCTTTGGCTCTTTGAATCAGAATTCCTGCAACTAGAAACAATGCAACTTCTCTGTGCAAACCCACGCAAACTAAATTTGACTAGGAACTGCCATTTATGCAGTAGGGAGGGGCGGTCGCCATGACAAGATGTTCAACCACCTCCAAACCGAGAATAAATGCCAAACCGAGAAAAAAACACTTGTCTTTCACAAGACGGGCTCTCCAAATATCGCCCACGGCGCTCCAGAACCGCCGGACAAGTGTGGTTTTGACAAACTCAACACTCACGGAAAATCCCATGAACAATAAACTTGCAGGTGAAATGGGCGGTTGTGACAAGATCAACAGTCACGGCAAAGCCCATGAACAATGAAACTTGCAGGACAGAGCAGGGCAGCGACCGGAAACCTTGACCTCATCTTGAAAAACATGCGAAGGACCAGTGAAACTTTAAAACATGCTAAGGACCAGCGGATCGCGAAGAGGACACATGGAGGACCACCAGATCACGAAGAGGACATGTGGAGGAGCAGGGTTGGCCAAATAGACAACGAAGGGAACAGTGTTTTTCAATTACCATTCATTTGGCGATCCCTCTCTTATCTGTATTTGGGGATTCACATGTTAGCATCTCTTGCGTGAACAGAACTGCTTCATTGAACACGCCACTTCTGAGTCATTGGTGTGATGACATTCTTTCTCTGTTGCATCATGTCCCTGTAGTGACCATCAATCATATCTACCGCGAGCATAACTAGCAGCCTGACAGTCTCTCCAAACAAGCTCTTTCCTTGGCCCTGAGGCATACAAGATTTTTTGGATCTTTAGATGGTATGATCATTGATCATGGGATATTTTAGTTATTTTTCCTTTTGCCGGGTGTTTCCCTTTCACTCTCTTTATGAGGCACAAGCATTCAGTTTGAATGAATGATTCTTTTGCTGGCATGGATGTGCCTATCAGCCTTTTTGTTATGCTCCTAATTCATATGTTTTTTTTTCTGTCACGAATTATTTCAGATAGATTTCCTGATCCGTTGCTACAGGAATGATGAGAAAAAGTCTACCCTTGGCAGACTTTATGCTTTTCTTTCCCCACTTTGGTTGGATGACTGGAATTCTCCAGCTTTACAGCTATCTGCATAATTGTTGTGCATTCTCAAGGTGCTCTTACAGAGGAATGTAAGGAAAAAATGTGGTCCTTCTTTGCAAAGAAGAGCCTTCTCTTCAATAGACATATTCGAAAGTTTGTTGAAGGGTAAATTTGGTATGAAGTTATGATGCAAATCTGAAGTAGTTATTGAGGATTGTTTTGGCACATTTCACAAAGAAAATAACTTTGCTTATGCATGGAAGTAATAAAATTTATCGTTATTTTATGGAATTAAATAACTTTTATTATATTATGGTTATAAATAGCCAACAAGCTCTTAACCTAGGATAATACACGCACCAACACCAGATTAGAGCTTCTGGCTGTTTGGGCACTGCTTTCGGTTGCCATTCATTTTGGGATCCCTCTCTTATCTGCATTTGGGGATTCACAGGTTATCATCTCATGGGTGAACAAAACTCCTTCATTGAATAGCCTGCTGATAGGCACAAGAAGGATGATGTGCCTATTAGCCTTCTTGTTATGCTCCTAATTCAGATTTTTTTTGTCTGTCATGAATTATTTCAGATAGATTTCCTGACCTGTTGCTACAGGAATGATGAGAAAAAGTCTACCCTTAGCAAACTTTATGCTTTTCTTTCCCCACTTTGGTTGGATTACTAGAATTCTCTGGATTTACAGCTATCTGCATTTGCGAAATTGTTGTGCATTCTCAAGGTGCTCTTACAGAGGAATGTAAGGAAAAAATGTGGCCCTTCTTTGCAAAGAAGAGCCTTCTCTTCAATAGACATATTTGAAAGTTTGTTGAAGGGTAAATTTGGTATGAAGTTATGATGCACATCTGAAGTAGTTATTGAGGATTGTTTTGGCACATTTCACAAAGAAAATAACTTTGCTTATGCATGCAAGTAATAAAATTTATCGTTATTTTATGGAATTAAATCACTTTTATTATATTATGGTTATAAATAGACAACAAGCTCTTAACCTATGATAATACACGCACCAACACCAGATTAGAGCTTCTGGCTGTTTGGGCACTGCTTTCGGTTGCCATTCATTTGGGGATCCCTCTCTTATATATATTTGGGGATTCACAGGTTATCATCTCATGGGTGAACAAAACTCCTTCATTGAACACCCCATTTCTAAGTCCTTGGTGTGATGACATTCTTTCTCTGCTGCATCATGTGCCTTTAGTGACCATCAATCATATCTACCGCAGGAATAACTAGCAGGCTGACAGTCTCTCCATACAGGCTCTTACGTTGGCCCCGGGGCATGGGGGATTTTCTGGATCTTTAGATGGTATGATCATTGATCATGGGATATTTCAGTTATTTTGGCTTGTGCCAGGCTTTGCCCTTTCACTCTCTTTATGAGGCACAAGCATTCAGTTTGAATGAATTGTTATTTTGCTGACATGGATGTGCCTATCACCCTTCTTGTTATGCTCCTGATTCATATGTTTTTTTGTCTCACACGAATTATTTAAGATAGATTTTTTGACCTATTTCTACAGGAATGATGAGAAAAGTATGCCCTTCACAAACTTTATGCTTTCTTGTCCCCATTTTGGTTGGATGGCTAGGATTCTCCGGATTTATAGCTACTAGAGAGATCTTCAAATGTATCTGTATTTGCGGAATTCTTGTGCATTCTCAATGTGCTCCTACAAAGGAATGTAGCAAAAAAATGTGGCACTTCTTTGCAAAGAAGAGCCTTCTCTTCAATAGACATATTTGAAACTTTGTTAAAGGGTAAATTTGCTATGGAGTTATTATGAAAATATGAAGTAGTTATTGAGGATTGTTTTGCTAGATTTCACAAAGAAAATAGCTTTGCTTATGCATAGAATTAAAAAAAATTATTGTTATTTTATCAAAGTAAATAACTTTTATTATATTATGGTTATAAATAGCCAACAAGCTCTTAACCTAGGATAATAGACGCAGCAACACCAGATTAGAGCTTCTAGCTCTTTGGGCACTACTTTCAGTTGCCATTCATTTGGGGATCCCTCTTTTATCTGTATTTGGGGATTCACAGCCTATCATCTCATGGGTGAACAGAACTGCTTCATTGAACACCCCACTTCTGAGTCATTGGTGTGATGACATTCTTTCTCTGCTGTATCATGTGCCTTTAGTGACCATCAATCATATCTACCGCGAGCATAACTAGCAGCCTGACAGTCTCTCCAAACATGCTCTTTCGTTGGCTCCAGGGCATGGGGAATTTTCTGGATCTTTAGATGGTATGATCATTGATCATGGGATATTTTAGTTATTTTGGCTTGTGCCTGGATTTACCCTTTCACTCTCTTTTTGAGGCACAAGCATTCAGTTTGAATGAATGGTTATTTTGCTTACATGGATGTGCCTATCAGCCTGCTTGTTATGCTCCTGATTCATATGTTTTTTGGTCTCTCACGAATTGTTTCATATAGATTTTCTGACCTATTGCTACAGCAATGATGATACAAGTTTTCCCTTGGTAGACTTTATGCTTTTTTGTCCCCGTTTTCGTTGGATGGCTGGAATTATCCAGCTTTACAGCTATCGGAGAGATCCGCAAATGTATCTGCATTTGCGGAATTCTTCTGCATTCTGATGGTGATCTTAGAGAGGAATGTAACGGAAAAAAAATGTGGCACTCCTTTGCAAAGAAGAGCCTTCTCTTCAATACAGATATTTGAAAGTTTGTTGAAGGGTAAATTTGGTATGAAGTTATGATGCAAATCTGAAGTAGTTATTGAGGATTGTTTTGGTACATTTCACAAATAAAATAACTTTGCTTATGCATGGAATTAAAAAAAATTATGCTTATTTTATGGAATTAATTTTTTTTTATTATGTTATCGTTATAAATAGCCAACAAGATCTTAACCTAGGATAATAGATGCACCAACACCAAATTAGAGCTTTTGCCTATTTGGTCACTTCTTTCAGTTGCCATTCATTTGGGGATCCCTCTGTTATCTGTATTTGGGGATTCACAGGTTATCATCTCTTGGGTGAAGAGAACTGCTTCATTGAACACCCCACTTCTGAGTCATTTGTGTGATGGCATTCTTTCTCTGCTCCATCATGTCCCTTTAGTGACCATCAATCATATCTACCGTGAGCATAACTAGCAGCCTGACAGTCTCTCCAAACAAGCTCTTTGGTTGGCCCCGGGGCATGGGGAATTTTCTGGATCTTTAGATTGTATGATCATTGATCATGGGATCTTTCAGTTATTTTGGCTTGTGCCGGGCTTTGCCCTTTCCCTCTCTTTTTGAGGCACAAGCATTCAGTTTGAATGAATGGTTCTTTTGCTGACATGGATGTGCCTATCAGCCTGCTTGTTATGCTCCTGATTCATATGTTTTTTGGTCTCTCATGAGTTGTTTTAGATAGATTTTCTGACCTATTGCTACAGCAATGATGATACAAGTTTGCCCTTGGTAGACTTTATGCTTTTCTGTCCCTGTTTTCGTTGGATGGCTGGAATTATCCAGCTTTACAACTACTGGAGAGATCCGCAAATGTATCTTCATTTGTGGAATTCTTCTGCATTCTGATGGTGATCTTAGAGAGGAATGTAACAGAAAAAAAATGTGGCACTCCTTTGCAAAGAAAAGCCTTCTCTTCAATACACATATTTGAAAGTTTGTTGAAGGGTAAATTTGGTATGAAGTTATGATGCAAATCTGAAGTAGTTATTGAGGATTGTTTTGGTACATTTCACAAATAAAATAACTTTGCTTATGCATGGAATTAAAAGAATTTTATTATGTTATGGTTATAAATAGCCAACAAGCTCTTATAAAATAACTTTTTTTATGCATGGAATTAAAAAAAATTATGCTTATTTTATGCAATTAAAAACATTTTATTATGTTATCGTTATAAATAGCCAACAAGCTCTTAACCTAGGATAATAGATGCACCAGCACCAAATTAGAGCTTTTGCCTATTTTGTCACTTCTTTCGGTTGCCATTCATTTGGGGATCCCTCTGTTATCTGTATTTGGGGATTCACATCTTATCATCTCTTGGGTGAAGAGAACTACTTCATTGAACACCCCACTTCTGATTCATTGGTGTGATGACATTATTTCTCTATTGCATCATGTCCCTTTAGTGACCATCAATCATATCTACCGTGAGCATAACTAGCAGGCTGACAGTCTCTCCAAACAGGCTCTTTCGTTGGCCCCGGGGCATGGGGAATTTTCTGGATCTTTAGATTGTATGATCATTGATCATGGGATATTTCAGTTATTTTGGCTTGTGCCGGGCTTTGCCCTTTCCCTTTCTTTTTGAGGCGCAAGCATTCAGTTTGAATGAATGGTTCTTTTGCTGACATGGATGTGCCTATCAGCCTTGTTATGTTCCTGATTCATATGTTTCTTGGTCTCTCATGAATTGTTTCAGCTAGATTTGCTGACCTGTTGCTACAGGAATGATTATAAAATTCTGCCCTTGGCAGACTTTATGCTTTCCTGTCCCCGTTTTGATTGGATGGCTATAATTATCTGGATTTACAGCAACCAGAGAGATCCGCAAATGTATCTGCATTTACGAAATTCTTCTGCATTCTGAAGGTGATCTTAGAGAGGAATGTAATGAAAAAAAAATGTGGCACTCCTTTGCAAAGAAGAGCCTTCTCTTCAATACACATATTTGAAAGTTTGTTGAAGGGTAAATTTGGTATGAAGTTATGATGCAAATCTGAAGTAGTTATTGAGGATTTTTTTGGTACATTTCACAAATAAAATAACTTTGCTTATTTTATGGAATTAAAAAACTTTTATTATGTTATGGTTATAAATAGCCAACAAGCTCTTAACCTAGGATAATAGATGCACCAGCACCAAATTAGAGCTTCTACCTGTTTGGTCGCTGCTTTCGGTTACCATTCATTTGGGGATCCCTCTGTTATCTATATTTGTGGATTCACAGATTATCATCTCTTGGAAAAAGAGAACTGCTTCATTGAACACCCCACTTCTGAGTCATTGGTGTGATGACATTATTTATCTGATGCATCATGTCCCTTTAGTGACCATCAATCATATCTACCGCGAGCATAACTAGCAGGATGACAGTCTCTCCAAACAGGCTCTTTCGTTGGCCCTGGGGCATGGGGAATTTTCTGGATCTTTAGATTGTATGATCATTGATCATGGGATATTTCAGTTATTTTGGCTTGTGCCGGGCTTTGCCCTTTCACTCTCTTTTTGAGGCACAAGCATTCAGTTTGAATGAATGGTTCTTTTGCTGACATGGATGTACCTATCAGCCTTCTTGTTATGCTCCTGATTCATATGTTTCTTGGTATCTCACGAATTGTTTCAGCTAGATTTTCTGACCTGTTGCTACAGGAATGATGATACAAGTCTACCCTTGCCACACTTTATGCTTTGTTGTCCCCGTTTTGGTTGGACGGTTGGAAATATCTGACTTTACAGCTATCAGAGAGATCCCCAAATGTATATGCTTTTAGTATTATTCCAATTTAGTATTATGATTATTGTCTTATATTACAAGTATTAGATCAAGAAGCATGTGAAGAGTAGTTTCCTCTATTTGAACTAATTATATAATTTCTATTCAATTTTTTGAATAACACATGATAGTCAATCTTTTGAATAACACATAATTATACAGTGATGACACACAAGGAAAAAAATACCTGCATTCAGACAGAGAAGATAGTCAAGCCCTTTGTTCACTTGCGCATCACATCGTTGGTTTGAATCTCCTCCCTATACACTAATGGAAAAGAATGCAAACCTAGATATGGAAGATTAGAGGACAAATAGACTGTGTTGCATCAGAAAAGTATAATGAGGGGTGTATTGAAGCGACGAGAATTGGACTCAATAAAACACAGAATCAGGATCGTAAAGAGACAGTCGGTTGACCAAAAGGGATATGTCGAGAAGGGCCAAAGTATCCAATAAATTCCTTGCTAGATCATGCCTCTAATACACTTTAAGCATTTACAACCTAAATTTGCATAGTTCCATTACATGTTTTTTTCTCACATTATATTTAAAAAAAAGTATATATATGGCACTATTCTACATTCTACTCTTCTGCCTGCTACGGTTTCATTGTACGTATCGCATCCTTGTATGTCACTCATGCAATAGTATATATATCTACATATATGTATATATACACAAAACAAAAAATTTCATATACTTACACGTTTGTTTCCTCTTGCTCTCAGTGTTTTCCCCGCATAATGGAGTCACCCTTGACAGAAAATGCGATATCTTCTTTGTTGTTTGGTGTTGTACATCTTCAACCACTTCTGCAGGTTTTTTCACTCCACCCATTCGGAACAACAAATGCAACTACTCCATGTTTCTGAATTACTATCTTAGATGGTAACAACATGCACCAAACTTTGCTTCCAACTACCTTCAACTCCCTCATATCAAATGGAGAACTCCAAGAAGGCTCTGTCATCAAGCTTGCCAAGTGCACCTGCACCGTCGTCCATAATAACACGTACTTTTCTGTCCATTATTTTAAGCCCTCTATTAGGTAGCTTAGATTCTACATTTTTACCTACCACCAACATCATCAATTTTATAATACCTTTACTAATTCTTGCCTTTTTCTCCTACAGGACTATTACAATACTCGATCTTGAACTGGTCCACCGCAAGCTTGCCCTTATTGGGAGCCATGTTCCTCTTTTACTACCGTCTAGCTTTGGCATTCCAATTGGTTCATCAACTAGCCAATCCAGCCACCCCATAGAAGAAAGCGATGTTCACTCATCCCAAGCATTAGATACACCAATACCCATGCCAACAACTGTAATTCCATTCAAAGCACTCAATCCCAACTATAAAAAATGGTGCATCCAAGGTCATGTGCTTGCCAAGACACCCATCCATGAATACACCAACCAACGCGGCCCAGGGAAACTATTTGGCTTTGACCTTATTGATTGTTCTGGAGAAGAGATCCATGTCTCTGCCTTTAACAACTTTGTTGACACCTTCTATTCCCTTGTTGAAATTGGGACAGTGTACACTATCTCGAATGGGACAATCAAAACAACTAACCCTTGATATAACCATTTGAACAACCATCTTGAGATTGTCCTTTCATCTACGTCAACCATCCACCCTTGCCTCGAGGCATTCCCCTCCATTCCTTTACATTCCTTCCACTTTAAAACAATCAATGACCTCCAAAGTTTACCTTCAAATTCCATGGTTGACCTGATTAGCCTTGTTAGCTCTGTCTCGCCTGCATCTACAATTCGGAAAAAATACGGTTCTGAAACAAGTAGGAGAACCGTTTGCCTCAGAGACACATCCTGTTTTACCATTGATGTAACACTTTGGGGTCATCATTGCCACACTGAGGGTTCACATGTCACTTCACTATACTCCTCCGACCCACCACCTATACTTGCAATAAAGGGTGGCCGTCTTACAGATTACAATGGTAAAACAATTGGAAGTGTTCCCAGTAGTACCATCCTTATCAATCCAGATATTGAGGCAACCCATCGCCTTCAGAAATGGTACACTGATCATGGATTTCGCACTGCGTCGCCATCCTTGAGCCGCAAATACATAGGCTCTATGTCTCGAACACACCCATCTAAAACAATTTCTGACTTGCAAAGCATGCAACCCTCTGATAAGACCCTATGGTTCTTTCTGTGTGCTTCCATTGTTGACATTAACATGGATGACTTCCACTTCCTTGCATGCCCTCTCTTTGTTGATGGTGTTCAATGCATGAAGAAAGTTGCACATAGAGCTTTCAACACTTGGCATTGCAACAAATGTGATGGTGAATTCACAGAATGTGACTATAGGTACATTTTAAAGATTTCCTTGCAAGACCACACCGGCCAGATCAACGGGGCCACGGCTTTTGATGATGCATCCAACCAACTACTTGGTGTCTCTACAAAGGATTTATGCCTGCTCGCCACCGAGCCCTCGGCCATAAAGGATCTCTCTCTACACGTAACTTCGTGCCGATACTTGTTCACCTTGTCCATTAAGACGGAGACTTTCAACTCCAATACACGCTTGAAGACAACCATTGCCGATTCAGAAGAGCTTCCTTATGCTGCTGCATCAACCAAACTCCTTCAAGAAATATCTACACTCACTACTCAAACCCATCCTGTTGCACGCTGTCTCTAACCTCCCCTTCATATACTCCACCCTTGGCTATTGCAACCACCACTTTTACTCACCCTTCCACATCTTACTCTTCCCTCAGTCCTTGCTTCAACAC
>LPNX011092326.1:7504-41598 GCA_001517045.1 Pseudotsuga menziesii | reverse complement strand
ACGATCCAGACACATAGTTGTCTGTGAGTCATTTGAGTCTGTATGTAACCATCCACAGAGAGAGCAGAGAGGGAAGGGATATTGAGAGAAAGGCAATTAGGAGATAAGATCATAGATCTAGAAGAGACCTCGCGCTGCATTTGTAGTGCAACAGACTGTGCTAACTTCCCTCAAGATATATAATAGAAGCACAGTTTGGTGGACGTAGCTCCCATCCCGGGGGTGAACCACGTTAAATCTGCGTGTTATGTGTTGAATGGATGTGATTGTAATTGCTGATTGTTATTGGTTATTATGCATGTAATGATAGTAGCAGTAGATGAATGTATGTATCGTTCAGCTCATGATAATGCAAGAGGATAAAAGATAAGTTGAAGTATTACAGTAGACTGTTAAAAGACTCCTTTACGTCTGTCTCTAATGACCAGCTACTCACAATATATTTCTGAGAAGTAGAGTTTCGCACATCGGCACAGTCAACGCTAAGAGTGCAAGGTCGTAGTGGTAAGATATTGCAGAGAGGCGACATCGCATCGGCAGAGGAGCTACGTTGCGCGATACTGCAAGCTGAGGGCTTAGCATTGAGGAGAGGATGGATGTTCTGCGGTGCGCAGAAATGTGGTAAGGTTGGGAATATTGTGAGTAAGTGGAAGTTGTGTGACACGGGAGGAAATCGTGCAACGTGCACAGGATTAAGTATCGCACGGGTAAACAGTGCTGCGAGTAGGAGGAGACGAGCGGTGTGCAGAGCTAGTAGATCTAGTGGCGCGCAGGAGTAGGGAAAAGGAAGTAGGATGCGCAGAACCTGGTCCAAGACACTTGAGTCTTGGCCAACCCATTAGATTCACTTCGGGTGAGACTTCAGATCGCTTCGCGGTCTGTCGCCGAAAGGGCCAGTGAGTTTGGGGTGTTGTTGATTAATGATAGTAAACCCGGGTCTGCCCATGCAATCAACAATTAACCTCATCGAGGTTCATTGGAGTCATGGAGCACTAGCACTTGATGATTGGATTGCTATGACACGAGTTTGATCTCCTTCAGTTGAGATTCAGTCATTTATTGCACTCCGAATTCAGTTAGGGTTTGGTGAGTCAATTAGGGTTTTGGTCAAGTGGTTAACTGAGTGAGATTGAATGGTTGAGAGTCAGTTAAGCTAGACTCACTCACTGAATTCGAATTGTCTCCTTAGGTATTCGAATTCTTCATGGATTTAAGCCATTTCTCAACATTGGAATTGTAACCCTTTATTGTTTATTAAATATACAGAGAGGAAACCATTCTGGTTCCGATTATTTCCAATTCATGAGTATTGTTAATTATTCTTTTGATGATTTTGATTCCTAGTTCCTAGATCATGTGCAAGAATTAATATGGTATTAGAGCCTACGGCGGGACGAAGAACAATCTCTCAAAAACAAGATTTTTGACAGATTTCTCCATGAAAAGTGAGCAATAGCTCAAAATTCCAGCACTGCACCAGAAGCCAAGGCTTACCACTCAATACCCCAAGTAAAGAACTTGTTGATCAAGCTTGCTTGATTGACTATGCTGGGTGTGATGAAAGCCTAGAATGTGCAGGCTGTCCGACCTTATGGTGCCCTTTTTGTTTTGATTTGCAGGTCTTAACAGGTACAACTTCAAATGGACTCATCAATCCCTCTTCTCACCCCATTCACAAGCTATTCGGAATGGAAGTTGAAGATGATTGCATCTTTGAAGAGATGAGGTCTCTATGAGGTGTCTATTGGACTTGGAAAAGAGTCTGATGAGAAAGAGAATGACTGGCTAAATGACGGTGACAGAGCTTATGGAGCAATAGGTCTAGCCCTTTCTGATAGCTTGTACTACCTTATTTGTTCTACTGAATACCCAAAGGAAGTCTGGACAATATTGGATAGAACCTTTGGCAAGCACAATCAGGATCATAATAGTACTTTGGATATCACAGCTAGCACCACAAGAGTTCTTTACTCAAAATTCTTGGCCTCTACTCTCTCTGATGAAGTTGTTCAAGATGAAGATGAAGCAGACTATTCTACACATTCAATTCGAATTGAAGAAAGTCTCCATGAAGTGACTCCTTCTCCTGATGCTCCAGAAGTTCATGAGATCTATGATATTTCATCTTCTCATATTGCTGAAATAGAAGAAGACATTCGAATCTCTGATATTGAAGAAAAACACTGCTGCACTTCCATGCAAACATTCACCGGTGATTTTCCTTTGAATTCTGTGCAAAATTTACCAGTAATTGCTTCCGAAAGTGAAGAGAAATTTGATTTTTCTCCCTCTAAAGTTGCTGCTGGTGTGCAAATGTGTAAAAAATTGGATATTTTGGAAGAAATATCATATTATAAGAGTGACACATTTTCTCCCCATGATCTATATCTTCCAGCAAAATCCTGCAGGATTGCATGCACCAAAATTCAGAATTTTGAAGAAAAAGACAACTGTGCATCCACCGTCTCGGTTGACCATAATTTTGGATATGATATGAACCTTATTGGATCTGATATGATATTAATTGGATATGATCTGATATTTCTTGGTTCAAAATTTCAGTTTCATAAACCTTCAGTACTGCTTGTAGCTATTCTCATCAACGGTGTGAAGAAACAAGTATCGCAAGTCTCCTACAAAACTGCTGCTGGGGATTTGATTTGATTTCATAGTTTTGGATCTGTTGTGAAATTATTTAGATCTGATTTAAATTCTTATCTGATATTATTTGGTTCATATTTTAAAATCCAAGAGCTTTGAGTCATGCTTGTAGCTGCTCTCACCAATTCCGGTATGAAAAATCAAGTACCGCACTTTCTCTTCAAAATTGTTGATGGGGATTTGGTGTTAGTTTCCTCTTATGAGGTTGCTGATATTTTATTTTGTGAATAATTAGATATTTATGAAGCTATATCAGATTATGGAGCTCAAGAATTCGCTCTCCAGAGTCCCAGGGATTCTCTATTTTTGGTCACAAGCTCATCTCCTCACAGAACTAGTAAAGAGGAAGAAATTCTGCATCCACTTGGACACTTGCTCCTAAGATTTGGGGCTGATTTTACCACTCATGGTTTTCTGTTCAAGGCTGCAACATATCATTTTATTGAGTGTTCCACACATGGTTCAAATCCTCAATAACCTTTGCTCTCTCTTCAGATGATTTCAGTTGCTCTACATGGGTCCAGTTTTCACCGTGCAGCTGTTTATATTTCTGATTCAGTTGAGTGCATTGTTTTTCTTCCAAAGTGGAAGATTCCTCCAGACATATTCATTTAGTTTGGATTCAGAGGTTCACATGCACAGTCTCAGGATGCTGCTGCATAGAAGAACCAATCCTTGATTTACTGCTTAGTTTGAGGGGGGGTATTTTTCCCATGAGGTTTTCCCCGTTTCCTTGGTTATATTAAGCAGTTACTTTATTGTACAGGGTGACCTATGGCCTTTTTTGCTAGGGCCCTAGAATTTTATGCATCTATGTTTTCTAACTCTTCCTGAGTATAGCTTAAGGGGGGGTGTTGGAGACATCTACCATCATACACACTCTTTCGGTCAAATTGGCCTAGTTAAACCACTATCCTAAGTTTAATTGACATTAGTGGAGCATTAATTGCCATCATCCAGTCACACCCACACCTACCTACAGTCAAGGAGGCTAACTTAGCCTTCTCCTACAGTCAAGGAGGCTAACTGGAGCACTTCGGGGGTGATCTGTGTGACATTAATGCACCTAATTTCTAACTGGTGGTTACAATCAGTTCAACCAGTCAGTTACAGTCAGTTAAGGTGCCTCCAGTCATTAAATATATTATTTAATGATTATTTAATGATTATTTATTATTATTTAATGAACTGGAGTCAACAAGGCGCCTCCACCAACTTCTGATGGTCAGTTCAGCTTCAGTTAACCTCATCGGGGTTCATTGGAGTCATGGAGCACTAGCACTTGATGATTGGATTGCTATGACACGAGTTTGATCTCCTTCAGTTGAGATTCAGTCATTTATTGCACTCTGAATTCAGTTAGGGTTTGGTGAGTCAATTAGGGTTTTGGTCAAGTGGTTAACTGAGTGAGATTGAATGGTTGAGAGTCAGTTAAGCTAGACTCACTCACTGAATTCGAATTGTCTCCTTAGGTATTCGAATTCTTCATGGAGTTAAGACATTGCTCAGCATTGGAATTGTAACCCTTTATTGTTTATTAAATATACAGAGAGGAAACCATTCTGGTTCCGATTATTTCCAATTCATGATTATTGTTAATTATTCTTTTGATGATTTTTATTCCTAGTTCCTAGATCATGTTCAATAATTAATAGAAGGTTGAGTAGAAGAGAACGTGTGCGCATCGTCAGAGAGACTGCGATGCGATAAGGGTTGTTCCCCTGTTAGAGCCAGCAAGTAAGAGAGAACAGCAGCATGCAGAGAGATCCCACTAGCTAAGAAGAGTCGTGAGACACTAGGATGCTACAGAACCTAGTTGAAGACACTTGAGTCTTCAGCCAACCCATCCAAGATCACTTCGGGTGAGACTTTAGGCTGTTCTGCGGTCTGTCGCCGAAAGGGCCAGTGATCTAGGGGTATTGTTGGTATATGTATACAAGTAAACCTAGGTCTACCCAGTTGTAAACCAACAGTGATCACAACCCAATGTTGTTACAATTGACCTACATTGCTATGGAAACTCATCTTTTTTTATAAGGATGCCAATATTTCCAAGTGTGGTACCATTTGGACTTACTACTACTTTGATACTTACCCATTTTTCCATGCATATGTACATTATCGACCCCCATGTGATAATCCAATTACTGCATCCACCTCATGAGAACATGCTCCTTACTCCAAAATAGTCTCTTCCCTTTTTTGTTTCGGTCAACTTGCACAACACCTTTTTTGCTAAGGTAAAGTTTCCTAATTAAATCTTCCCAATGTTCTATTTGAGTAAACATTCCAATGCACCTTTCAAAGGTACCCATGGATCCACTTCCTACTCCAATGTAATGAACCAAAGTTGTGCTACTATCTGTAAACATAGTTTATAAAGTGGTGATAAACAAGATAGCCAAACCAAGTGTATGGCTTGTGCTTTGTGCAAAAATACCTAAAAATTGCCTCTCCTTTCAATGGCGTGAAAACCACTTGTTATAGCTACTTTTACCACACTAGGTAGATCACACATTTATGGCTTTCCTTATCCCTCTGCAGACTCCTTAGACCCCATGGACTTGTTATATACATTGATGTTCCAATATCATCCCTAAAAAACACATTTTTATTGTTGTACGTGACTTTTAAAGCTATACTCACATGTACACGTGACTTTTGACCTCAAACCCGTGTACATCAGGATGTGTGCACAAGTCCAAATAATTTTGGAGTTTTCCTCATATGAGTCCAAATAAATTGACTATTGGCCTTCCAAATTCCTTGAGAACGCTCGGATTTGACCCTCCATTACCTCTTTGGAGTGCTATATAAGGAACCGCTTGGATACATTGAAGAGAAAGAAAACTATAGTCCATTGTTGTCTCAACTTTGCTTATACTTGAGTCTGCATCCCTTTGTCCCTTGGAGAACATAGCGTTCTTCCCAAGATTTCCTTTTCTTTGTGATCTTGCTCTTGAGAGATAGAGGATTGAATTGGTGGAGGCCCAAGTGGAGGACTCAATTTCTTTGGTTCGCAGAAATGTTGACAGAGTTTGTCACTATTGTATCTCTGTTTTATTAATATAAATATATTTTAATGTCCAATTCATGTGCATTTTGAATACAAATATTGAATCCATGGATGTGTTTAATTTCTTATACATGGTTGAATATATATGCTAGAATATCTCTAACACATTATATATGTATATGCTTTCTTTTTTTGTTGTTGTTGAGAGAAAATTGTCATTTCAATTGCATTGGAAAAGCTCAACAAGGATCTACTTCAATCGTTCGGAATAAGGTACGATTCGACATCCCTTAGTGTTAGATTTTCTTATTGTTCTTCCATATTGGGAAAGATTGATTTTTGGTGTCATACTGTCTATTGTAGTACCCCCAAGCCATAGGAAGTTTATTTCCGTAACAGAATTGGCGACTCCACTGGAGATGTTCCTTGTTTTTATTTAGGGATTGGGGGCATAATGTTCTTTACTTTCTCTCTGTTTCTCCCTATTTTTGTGTCACATTTAGTAGTATGGTCATCCATTGACACTCCCCTTGAGTGGTTTGACCCTTATCATTCTTTTTACCACTGTTTTCTTAGTATGCGTGGGTTCCAGTTGAAAATTCACGTACATACATGAGTTTTTCTTACCTAGTCGCGTACATATGCCACTATTCTTTAAAAAATCATGTACATCCTTCCTTTTGGTTGATGTTTTGATGTGAGAAGTTGCTGGGTGGGTTTTGAGTGTGGCTTGGTCCTCCTGGGTTCTGATGTTGTCTATTGACTACTTCTGTTGTGACCAGAGACCATTTTTTCTTTGATTTTTCTTTGAAAGTATTTCTAGTCATTTATCTTTTTGTTTTTCCATTAGTGCATTACTCTTTTTGTCTCGGTGTCTTGCTGGGATTGTGTTTTATACTTGCTGTAGAGACTGAGAGTTTTAATGAATTTTATTGCATTTTCATTCTTTTAAATTGAAAATACATAATAGTTGCATTCTTACTTACATCTCACATATGGATTTAAAGAGGTACTTGCATTGAATTTATTGGATGAGAGTTGTGTTTACTCTTTCATATAGGAAGGATTGCATTGGAATTCATAAATGAATATTTCTTCATCTCATGTAGTGGCATACCCTATTTTTCATTCAACAAATATTTGCACTTGGCATGGTTTGTTAGGTGTGCACTTTTATTTCACTGTTGATTCTTTATATCACTAGTTGCATGGACATTTCCTTTTGAATAACTACAACCATGAAAATCAATGCTTAATTAAAATAAACTACACATTTTTCTTTTATAGGGTTCACCAACAAGATTAGGATTTAGATTCTTGGAATAGTTCATTGTGAGTCAATTCTCCAAGACTACTAAACATAAACAATTAGGTTTTTGTCCAGGAGAGAGTGAGAAATCCTTGGTATAATTAGATTTTCGCAGGAATCTCCTCTTACACAGGAGTCAAGCACGAGGAAGCGCACCCGATTGTGATTGGGTTGACCCCTAGTCACTTTCTGTGAGCGTCGAAGATAGTTCCAGGATCGTATTCGTATCTGGGGGCTCTTTTGAGTTTCAATATTTGCTACCCTTCCCGTACGGTCAATCCTGCCTGTGACTATTTGCCTAAGCATTAATTATATTGGGGTGACCTTAGTTTCCTTTCCTAGGTATCGCAGGGGGTACTTGGAGAGGTTATTCTGTGAGTGTCCTGGCTAGGTAGGGGTCGGATAGAATAGACGATTTATGCATTGAATCTGAGGGACACTATAATTGGTTACACACTTCCGATTTTAGCGTATGGGAGTCTTGAGCCTCTCCGAGTCGATACATACCTACTACATTCGAGAAATCACATATCCTTCCCTTATTTTTCTTGTATTTTTGATTGTATATTCTTTTAGGAGTGTGCTCTTTGTGCGCTAGTTGGATTTTGGAATCGTGGTTACTTGAGTATATTTATGTTCTCTTGAGTTCAGGTCCTTTTATGTTTGGCATGCTTGATATCACTACTAGTATCCTGTCACCCACTCTAGGTCCTATTGCAGACCTTGGTGTTGGACTGGGGGGCACCACAACCCCTTACCATGTGCATAGATTTATGAGTGGTCATATCAATTCCTTCGTCCAGTCTTAACAATAATGTTCACACTCATGGGGGTGGTAGTGGATAGGTGAACGTTGGGTATACACCTTACATTCCTTCTTATGTCCCATCGTCCACCGCACTGTTTCCTTTGAATGCAGTTGTCATGATCAATCCTCCCTGTAGTCTATAGTTTGGACTCTTTACTGACTGTGTCGAGTTGTTTTGGAATAATATTATTTTCATGTAGGGTCTGTTTTTTTGTACACTCTCTCTGAGGATTTAACTCGTTCGTTCCCATTACAGGTATAATGTATGAACTAGCATATATGTTAGGATTTCACATCCGCCTGCATTTTGCATGACCTTATGACAATTTCATTTTAACCTTATGTACAAACCCATTCTGTGATATCACGGAACCTTCATGTTGTTGTTAGAAGTGGTATTATGTGAATGGTAGAGATTTCCTTTACATGGGTGCCCTAGTTAGATCCTATTTTTCATTTGGTTCCCATTCTGAGATACCTCCTTTAGGTTGTGGAAGTCCCTTTTTAGTCCCGCCATGTCCTTGAGCAAGAGCTTCATACCCCTCTTGAACTTTATGTTGGATTTTTCCCAACAGGGACTCCCTTGTATATATCAAGTTGTAACTGCATTTCATGATTTTTTCTTTCCTTCTTGAGCTCTATGCCGGCTCCCTGACTTTGATTTATCATCCATATAGCCCAATCTTGTCTCATGTCTATCCAAGCAGAGCCTTTTTATATATCCTTTGCAACTTTATCATCCCTTTACTGGGAGGAGACCTTACCCCAAGTGTAGTTATCCTGCACATGTTTCCTTGCATTGAGAATAGGTATGTTGCACTGCTTGGAACTATCTATCATGTCCCTGACACTCATCTCCTCCTAGGTATGTACTATAAAGCACTTTTATTTTTTTTCAAGCTTTTCAAAATATATGAAAAAGTCCAAAAAAAATAAAAAAACATAAAAATTTGGATGGGAAAATATATTATCTTTAGCAGAAGTTGAGTAGTGTCACCTTCAAATAGAGCACTGTATATCACATCCATTGGTTGGGTTATTAGTTTGAATTTAGGAGTTGTACTCGTTACTCTGATTTTATCTCCACCGACTTGTTATGCTTCCATTCCCCATGGATCCTCTGTTGATGCCTCCAGTGTCACAGAGATGTCCCATTTTGCATATCGATTCCATGCTGCCTACCTTTAGTCACCATTTTCATTATGCTCTTGTTCGAAGGAATTTGAATCCTAAGTTATCCATTCCTCAGTTATCTTGACTTTGCATGTTGACCATTCCCAGTACTGTTACTAGTTCATGCACATCTTGTTCGTTGAGTTCTTCCACATTATACAGTGTTGTTGAGTACCTCATGTCACTTGATGGGGGATGCCTTAATTCCCTCCTTCCAGTAGATTCCATGACATTGACATCAGATCATTTATTCTGGAAATAGGATTCTAGAATCATTTGAGTGCCTTGAGACATACAGACATCAGTGGTAGGTTCTCTCGCCATAGAAAGTTTTGGGAATACATCAATTTTCCCTGATCGATGGATTCTTCCAAGTGTTTGACCTCAACAAATCTATTTACACTTGTTAGATTGCACTCTATACCTTGATTCCCATTTTCATTATCGATGGGTTATCTCACGTCTGTTAACGGTATACATCAATGACTGGTAATTAGACAATGGACTACTATTTTCAACCTCGACACCTCTATTCACATTGTAGGACATGTACTCGTAGCAATTTGTGTAGAAGACCTTCCCGCTTGGTGGAATTCCATATATGCTACCTCCTTGAACGTGCCAGTATTCATGAGATTTCAGCTCTCGTGATCATGATTCCAGTATTTCCAGTGTGTATCAGACATCTTCATCAATTATGGAGATCTTGATCCATTGTATATTGTATGTGGCGATGACCACACATGAAAATCTGTATATCATGCATATTCATGGCCAGTGTACTCTTATGTATTCAAGACTGCTCCATGTATTTGCAATCACATGCAGAGATTTATCATTGTATCATACTGGTGAGTGGTTGGTTCTTCCACCTGGGTCTTCATTACTCCACTTCGGGGATGGACTTTATAATGTATTTCAACCATCATGTTACCCCTATGACCTCACACATTAGGGGGCATCTGTTATAGCTGATTTTTTTAGGATTATTAATTCTCCCTTCTCCAATTTGGACATATGTCTAAATTAGGAGTCATATCTAAATCAGGAATCCATCCAGTCTATTTTTAGTCACTAGCACCATTGGGTCCACTTGACCTAATTGGGGCACATATTCCATTTACTAAGTGTGGGGAACACTAATTGAGGCCTACTGCCACTGATTGCACTTGCATGCATCAGTTTAGGAGCCTCCTAGATGAATTCCTACAATTTAGGAGCCACTGGGAGTGCTAATACCAACCTTCATCAGTTGATTTCAGTTAATGACTAGTCAAGCTAAGTTAGGAGTCAGTTACATTCAGTTCTAGTCCTCTACATTGAGTTAGCGTTATGTTTGCATGGCTGCATGTAGGAGGGGCACATTTCTCACCTACCACAGTTAGTTAGCCTCAGTTAATACTGAATTAGAAACTTGAGTTGTGTTTTAGAACTTCGTTGAACTCTGATAATGGTTTAGACAAAGTCCGTTAACTATTGAGTCCTCCAACAATGATTTAGACAAGGTCTTAGTTACCTACAGTCAAGTAGAGTCTAATAAATTCGAATTTCCTCATGTTGATTTGATTTTCTTATGGCTATTTAATCCATTGTACTTCATTGTAATTATTATCTAATTACTCTTTGATTAATGAAAAGTATTCACAACTGCAAGCCATTTTTGCACTATTTCATTCTTCAATAATTGAGTAAATTGTGTGATCTATCTTGTGATTTGTGTGTTTGTCCATAGATCTATGTGCTTAATTTAATATGGTATCAGAGCCTTTGTAGACAAGGCACTTCTCTTCCTCAGATCTCCTACTGTTTCATTTTTTTAGCAAAATTGCTCCTTCCAGCTCTGCACCAGAAGTAGAAGGTTTACCACTTAATACCCCAAGTTAAGGAATTGTTTATCAAGATTGATCAACTATGCAGGGTGTGATGAAAACCTAAAATGTGCAGGTTTTCCAACCTTAGGGTGCCCTTTTTTTTGTTTTGTAGGTACAACTTCAAAATGAATTCATCAGTTCCTCTTCTCACCTGATTCTCGGATTATTTTGAATGGAAGGTGAAGATGTTTGTATTTCTGAATAGGTAAGATCTCTATTGGGTGTCTGATGGATTCAATAGAGAGTTTTTTGAGAGTGAGAATGACTGGATAAATTCATGTGATGCATCCTTTGGAATAATGAATCTGGCTCTTTCTCCTAGCTTGCGCTGTCTCAGTAGATCTATTAAAGATCCATAGGAACTCTGGACAAGATTGGACAAAAACTTTGGAATGATTGATCAGGATCATAATAGCACCTTGGAGAGAACATCCAGAACCATAGGCATACTTGATCCAAAAAATTTGGCCTCCACTCTCTCTGATGAATTTTTTCAGGATGAAGAAGAAGCAGAAGCTTCTACATAATCAATTCGAATTGAAGACAGTCTCTTTGCAGTGACTCCTTCTCCTGATGCTCTGGAAGTTTGTGAGATATCTGATATCTCATCTCCTCATATGGATGAAATAGAAGAGAACATTTGAATCTTTTATATTGAAGAAAAATACTGCTGCACTTCCATGCAAACATTCACCGGTGATTTTCCTTCAAGTTCTGTGCAAAATTTGCCAATAATTGCTTCCAAAAGTGAAGAGGAATTTGATTTTTCTCTCTCTAATGTTTCTTCTGGTGTGAAAATATGTAAAAAATTGGATATTTTGGAATAAACATAATATTATAAGAGTGACACATTCTCTCCCCATGATCTAGATCTTCCAGCAAAATCCTACAGGATTGCATGCACCAAAATTCTTAATTTTGAAGAAGAAGAACACTGTGCATCCACCGTCTCGGTTGACCGTTTCTTCGGATATGATATGCACCTTATTGGATATGATATGATATTATTTGGATCTGATCTAATATTTCTTGGTTCAAAATTTCAGGTTCATAAACCTTCAGTACTGTTTGTATTTGTTCTCATCAACGATGTGAAGAAACAAGCACCGCAAGTCTCCTTCGAAACTACTGCTGGGGATTTGATTTCATTTCACAGTTTTGGATCTGTTGTGAACCTATTTAGATATGATTTAATTTCTGAGCTGATATTATTTGGTTCAAATTTTAACATCCAAGAGCCTTTAGTACTGCTTGTAGCTGTTCTCATCAACAGTGTGAAGAAACAAGTACCGCAATTTCTCATCAAAACTGTTGCTGGAGATTTGGTGTTAGTTTCCTCTTATGAGGTTGTTGGTATTTTATTTTGTGAATCATTATATATTTTTGAAGCTATATCAGACTATAGATCTCAATAATTCTCTCTCCACAATCCCAGTGCTTCTCTACCATTGATCACATTCTCATCTCCTCACAGAACTAGTAAAGAGGAAGACATTATGCATCTGCCTGAACACTTGCTCCTAACACTTGGGGCTGATTTTACCACTCATGGTTTTCTATTCATGGCTGCAACATATCAGTTTCTTGATTGTTCCTCATATGTTCTGAATCCTCAAGAACCTTTTGTCACTTATCAGTTGATTTCAGTTGCTCTACATGGGTCCAGTCTTCATCTGGCAGCTGTCTATCTTTCTGATTTAGTTGAGCATATCATTTTTCTTCCAAAGAGGAAGGTTCCTCCAGACATAATGATGGAGAGTTTCACATGCCAGGCTGCAGGATACCTGTGCACAGAAGAACCAGATTGATCCTAATTCTACCTGCTTAAATAGAGGGGGCTTTTTTCCCATGTGGTTTCTTCCCCAGCTCCTTGTATTGAGCAATTACTTTACTTTACTTTATGTAATGGGTGAACTATGGCCTTAGTTACCAGGGCCCACAGATTTTCCAAGAGAGGCCTACTGCCACTGATTGCACTTGCATGCATCGGTTTAGGAGCATCCTAGATCAATTCCTATAATTTAGGAGCCACTGGGAGTGCTGATACCAACCTTCATCTGTTGAGTTCAATTAGTGACTAGTCAAGCTGAGTTAGGAGTCAGTTACATTTAGTTCTATTCCTTTACATTGAGTTAGCGCTAGTTTTGCATGGCTACATGCAAGAGAGACGCATTTATCACCTACCACAGTCAGTTAGCCTTAGTTAACACTCAATTAGACACTTGAGTTGTGTTTTAGAACTCCGTTGAACTCTGATAATTGTTTAGACAAGGTCAGTTAACTATTGAGTCCTCCGATAATGATTTAGACAATGTATTAGTTACCTACAGTCAAGTAGAGTCTAATCAATTCAAATTTCCTCATGTGGATTCGAATTGCTTGTGGATATTTAAGCCATTGTACTTCATTGTAATTATTATCTAATTACTCTTTGATTAATGAAAAGCATTCACAACTGCAAGCCATTTTTGCACTGTTTCATTCTTCAATAACTAAGTAAATTGTGTGATCTATCTTGTGAGTTGTGTGTTTTTCCACAGATCTATGTGCTCAATTTAATATATTTTACCACACCAAGTAGATCACACATTTATGGCCTTCCCTATCCCTCTGTAGACTCCTTAGAACCCATGGAATTTTTATATACTTTGATGTTCCAATATCATCCCTAAAAAACACTTGTTTATTGTTGTACACGACTTTTAAAGCTATACTTGCGTGTACACACGAATTTTGACCTAAAACCCACGTACATCAGGATGTGTGCATAAGTCCAAATACTTTTTGATTTTTCCTCATATGAGTCTGAATAACTTGACTCTTGGCCTTCCAAATGCCTTTAGAATGCTTGAATTTGACCCTCCATTACTTCTTTGGAGTGCTATATAAGGAACCCCTTGGATACATTGAAGGAGGAGAAATTGAAGAGAAAGAAAACTATAGTCCATTGTTTCCTAAGCTTTTCTTATACTTGAGTCTACATCCCTTTATCCCTTGGAGCACATAGTGTTCTTCCCAAGCTTTCCCTTGCTTTGTGAGCTTGCATTTGAGAGATGGAGGATTGAAGTGGTGGAGGCCTAAGTGGAGGACTCGGTTTCTCCAGTTCACAGAAGTGTCGACAGATTCTGTCACTATTGTATCTCTGTTTTATTAATAGAAATATCTTTTCTTGTCCAATTCATGTGCATCTTTAATACAAATATTGAATCCATGGATGTGTTCAATTTCTTATACATGATTGATTACAGATGCTAGAATAGCTCTAACACACACACACACACACACATATATATGCGTTCTTTGTTTTCTATTGTTGAGAGAAAATTGTAATTGCAATTGCATTGGAAACACTCAATGGGGATCTACTTCAACTGTCTGGAATAAGGTACGATTCAACATCCCTTAGTGTTAGATTTGATTATTGTTCTGGAAAGATTGATTTCTGGTGTCATACTATCTGTTGTGGTACCCCCAAGCCATAACAATTTTCTCTCTGTAACACCAATATTTGTAATCAAGTAGGTGTTATATGGTAGTCGTGTACTATAAAAAATACACAATTGTTGTTTGGCCCCATCAAGGAATTATTTCTCCTTCAGTACTATACATTTGACTATGAGTCTTGATTGGATTCTGCAATGTGTGGAGGTGTGTCTCTGCCTTCATAAACCTGTACAATATGTCTTCTTCTATCATTGCCTCCATGATGTGCAAATGATCCTCTGTCTCTCTCTTCACAACTTCTTGTTATTTTCTTTCCTTGCTCAACTCTTTTCTAGGTGGTTGAGTCTCCTTAAAATCCCCAACAACAGTAATGCTACCCTCATCTCAATATTCATCATGGAAATGAAGGTCCCCCTCTTATGTATGGGAATATGAACCAATTCATTGTCCAAACCACCAACTTGAAATCTAGGGTGCTGTTGGGTGAGTACCTTCCCATACTGCTATGACTCAGCAATTAAATGATTCCCACTTTGGAAAGTGTCTTTGCTACCAACATTTTCAAGAACTACCATGTCTCTAACTCCCTATTTCCAATCATCCAAATAATCTGGTGGTTTAGTCTTCTCTAAGGATGGACCTACCAAAAGATCCAATACTTTCAACATTTTCCTAGTTATATTGCTACTTATATGTGCACATACAACTGCTTATTTTCCTAGTCTTTCTCTTGCAACAGTGTGATGGCACTAAGAAAGTTGTTGGGCTCATCGGTTGCCTTGAAAATTTGAATGGAATGAATTTAAGACATTCTCCCCACCTCCCCATCGGTAATAGAAACAGTGTGAGTTATAGCTTCATCTAAGAATGTCACATGCCCCAAATTGAAAAACATTTTATGTTTTAAGAAACATTATGTTATATTTCATTATAATTTTTTTAATGAATGACCAAGTGGGATCAAGGATAATTGAATGTAATTGCTGAATATTTTTTAATTAATAAATGAAAAATGAGACAACAACTTAAGGAAGCTATTAAATGAGTGTTTTACTGGTCACTTGGTGGAGTAGGCTGGGTTGAGAGCAGATTGAAACTTGGAAGCATCCTCAAACTACTTCTAGTTGTTGCAAGAGGAAAATTCCCTACTTTTGTGGTCATGTTCCCCAAGAAAGTGGAACAAGAGCAACTGGCTCATTAAGTGAAAAATGACCCAAAAGACCTAGGCATGCTAATAAAAATTCCCATTAAAGACAACTGGGGCTGCTCATTCTTGACTTGTGAACATTCTGAGTGAATGAAGTGCACATAAAAATTCGATGGAGGGGACTAGCTGAAGTTTATTTGAATGAAAAGTGCTAAAGATCTAAACGAGTGCAACTATTCTAAGATGAGTTCATACTGCTGCATGCATAACAGATTTACTATTAAACACTCAGTAGAGTTGCAGAAGATTACTAAACTATATCTCTCACACAATACTTCTACCAGGCAGACCAGGAGACAAGCTCGGGGGTCCTGATATTTGTAGTTCATCTATCTCCAGGAGTTGGTTGGGAGGAACAATTTCCTTAAGCTGTTGTCACCTCTTCTACATTTCCAAGTTCTACATGATTTATCTAGTTTTCTAACTGCATATTTACATCTAGTAGGATTGAGTTTAAGCAATAATGTGTTATGCTTATGTTCTGTTGTTGCTAGGATAGTTAATGAAATATTTTACTGTGAAAAAGATAGTTAAATACTGGATTAGATAGATTAGGGTAAATAATTAGAAGAATTTCCAGTTTACTGATAGATTAAAAAATACCTAACTGTATTTTTCCACACCTTTTTTAAGGTAGTACTCTAGTACAGTAGGTTAGATTAAATTCAGATAAAGAATTGAAAGAAGAATGCATGAATGTGTTTTATTACCTTCTACAGGTTTCATAAGAGTAATTCATATGTATGTTTTCCCTTTCTATTTTAGATGTTTCATTTTGACTGAGTATTTTGTAATAACATAAGCAAATTTGTCTCTATGAAAGATAAAAATACATAGATATTTAGTCTGTGTATTTATTTACACAGTAGATATAATATATTACTGTAAGCTTATTATTATACTAACTAAAGAAATTATAAAAACATAAATTAAATAAGTAGGGTTAACTAAAGAAAATAGTAAAATAAGGCTAGAAATTACTGATATAATTTCATCTTTAATCTAAGTAAACGTGTAATTGAATAACATTGTAATCAAATAATAAACTCAATAATAATTTAAAAGTAATTAAGGTTTTATAAATAAAACCTATTTTGAAGAAAACTTTTAATCATGAGTATCATTATCTCCTCTTTTATTAATAGAGGGATGATACAGTTTTCAACCAAAATCAAATAAGCATATATTATTTCATTGGTATAATCACTATTACCTAATACATAAATATACAAAACTTAATTATGTTTCCACAATAAATAGTATAAAAACGGTTTGGTAAATATAAACTAGGAAAGTAAATAAAAACCTTTTCACGTGTTTTTAACCCAGAAAAATATAGTAAAGACTTAAGTTGCATAATCAACCTTTCTTCTATCTACTTACTGAAGTAATTATTGTTCACAGTAAAATCAAATTATATTTTAGAAACTAATTGTCTAAAACATTTCATTTCACTTTTAAACATAATCAAAATAAATATCAAATTACAGTAACAATAATATTTGTTTAGGATAAGTTAAACAGAATTGAAGAAAAACCAAATTTGATAGAATTTCATAGCTGCCATCATCTTCTTAAAAACACAGTATATATTTATTTATGAATATAGACGTCACGAAACAATAAGCTTAAAATCTTTTTCAATTTATAGACAGCACCTAAAACCCTATCATCATTATCAAAACCACTACTGTCACCTTAGAGGTTACGGCCTAATGGCCTTTTTACAACTTAAGACATGACTTAATAGCCTGTTCAAAAATAACATTATTGTAATTCAACTATGGCCGAAAAGGTCCCATAAATAATTTATTAAGTCATGGCTCTGAAAGCCCCAAGTTTTCCAACACAAAAGAGCCACTAGGGCCTTGAATAATTCTTAAACAACACATCACAGTATCGGCCACATGGCCTTCCAAAAACAAATAGACCATAATGTAACCACGTCTGATTCACAATCCTGAAACCAAGTGGACAGAATCAACAAAAAAACACCATACAACCACTGTAGGAGACAACCTCAGGAAAGATCGAGGCTTACCTAGATAGACACAAATCCTAAATCCTGGTGTGGTGTTTTATGGCATTTTCCAGCTCATATTATCCACTTGAAAACCTGCACAAGTGTAATAAAAAACACTGAGTAAGAAAATTATATAAAGGACAGAGCTAATAGCTTATGAACAAAGAGTAAAGTAGATTTAAAATACAAAGAAGATAGCTCACTTGAATAACTTGAACTTGGCCCTAGACTGGATAGCGAAGATAGAATTTAGCCACCAGAAATTTCTTACACCCAGCAACGAAGGAATCACTGTTAGAAACCCTAACGAAAAAGCCCAAACCAATACCAAGGTAAACCGAAAACCAACTCGCACTACCGAGTTTATACCACTGCACAAGTGTCGAAGAATGGCTCATGCAGAGGCATAGAAATAGTGACAAAGACCACACAGCCACAAAGATAAGAAATGGCGATGAAACCCTCGAACGCCAAGAAGAGAAAGGGTGCTAAGAACTCTCACAGATAAAGGTAATCCATAACCATGGAAGCTCTTGGTTGCAGTAGGAGAGAAATGGTGAGGCCATGCGGCCATGAGCATGTGGCCCTCTCATTCTAGAGCTTTGAAGAAAATTTAGGTAAATGCAATTTTTTAGGGTTTAGGGGAACTTATATGGTAAAAAAAAAGGTCAAAACCCTAAGCAGTGAACATCGACCACATGGCTTTAGATATATTTGAGCAATGTGGGTTTTATGATATAGTTTGAAACCTCTTGGAGTAGCCTGCAGACATTAGAGTATGATAAATAAACTATGTTAAGACCTTGTTCATCACTTTCATTATCTTTCATCATGGTTTTATGCTTGTTATATTCCTAATGAATAATGTAGGGAGATAGAAGTTAGACTAGGGTTTATATTATGTTCTATAATTTCTGAAATGGTTAAAGAAAAACTTATGCGAGGAACTATTCAATTTTATTTACATAATAAACAATATCTTGTGACAAAGTATAGAATTATGATAAGACCTTGAAAAATATTTAGAAAGATACAACAATTAAAATCATATATACTTGCAACTATAGAAAGATACATAGTTGGAATATTAGCCTAGGTATTAATTTAGTATCATTATAAGATACTAATGTTTGTTTTATCATTTTCCCCTTGTGAGGTAAATAATCTTACAAAGGTTAGGTAGAATAGATGTTGTAAAAGTAATATTTTGTTCCATAACCCAAAATACCAGTAATACTATTGTGTAAATATATAAACTTGGTATTATTGCATCTCCATTTGGTAAGAACTAGAACAGTTAGAAAATCTATCTTATGCGCTAGGTCTTATTTTTTTTTCATGTATGAATATCAGTCAATGTACCTTATGAATATACCTAGATTATATGTTTTCCTAAATGTAACTCGTTTATTGTTGAAAACAAATACTCTTGAATTAGCTCAGCATCAGGTAATAAAATATAAAAGGGATCTGCTATACCTTTATCTTTCACTAGAATTATAAACAGGAGTTAAACTGATAATAGACTGATAAAATTTAGATGAATGAGTTAAAGTCAAAGCCAATGGGACTCGGGAGAACTACTGGGTAATGTCAGTTTTCCTAAGTACTTATATTTACTAGAAAAATAATTAAAAAATAAATATATACCAATCAACGATACCTCATTTATTGCTCAAAGCTGTAAAATAAATAAATTTACTAGCATTATATTTTATGCAAGTTGAGATAATAATCTCGATCTGGAAAATCGTGACAAAAAGTATTACCTGTAAAGGAACTGTAAAAGAATCATCACTTCAATGCATTAGCTAAAAATATAAGTAATCCTCGATCTAAAATGAAGTTCCTTCCTACTTTCATAAAACAGTAAAACAAACTTAGCACTAGTAATTAAACAGATGTTTAAATTCCTATTATTCCAAATCATAACCTGCTAAATCAAATCCTTAACAACGAATTATGAAAACAAACAAATAAGTCTGCAGAATTAGAGATTAACAAAAGAATCAGTTCTAGTTTAAAATTGTTTAGGATAACCGTTAACAGTTAATTGTTCCTAAGTAGTGACGACTGCAAACATTTTATGTTATATGAAAATTTTTAAATTTTTACGAATTTTTGGAGTATTACAAAGAACCTAAAGTAATAAGGAAATGGAATGGATTTGATGAGCCTAAGGAATTCATACCCTAGGATGATTTTTTTCTCATCCATTGGACCCACCATTAAGTCCAAAATCTCAACCCAGTCTGCAACCTTTAATAATGCCAAATGAATTACCCCTATTACTGAATTCACATATTAGTTCACTACTTTGAATGCATTCAAATTTTCCTCAGGATTACAGTGAAGTGTTGTTGTCATTCATTCATTCATGAAACCATGCATCATGTTGGAGTCAATCAAAGATTCTACCTTTAATCCACGCATAATCGTATACAAAAAAAAAAAAAATTGTTTGGGTTGTTTTCTTACAAATCATTCCAAGTTTGTTAGATTTGCAACCGATGTTAGTTGTGATGCTTCTAAGTGCTTTTCCAACCCTAGGTTCAAAGCATAGTTCCTAAAAACCTTTTTATGTGAACAAAGAAAGCATGCAACAAACTTACCCTTGAGATTCAATTTCACTTCTTCAAATTTTTTCTTCTCTCCATATAGTGACTCCAATATCTCTATCAAATATTTCACTTTTTGAGACAATATTTCAACCTTCACATTAGTATTCTCTATTTTCCTCATGTTTTCAAGACACAACTCGAGAATTCCTAGTGTCGATGTTCTTGTTCCCTAAATGCATCTTCCATATTGGTATTCCATGACTCTTTAGCATAGTCCATGCTATAACCCAGGAATGTTTCAACCCTCCTAGGAACATTTGAAGAGTCTCTTGTTGACTAATCCATCACCTATATCTTCCAGCACCAATTCATCATGAACAGTTTTCTATCAATGGGTGCATATTTTCCAATATGTGCTTCTTACTAGGCATGATTCATCATGTGCATGCTAAGTCCTAGGTGTGCTATGTTCCAAGTGCACTTATTTTTGGCAATGTTATGTTCTAAATGTTCCATTCCTTTCTATGTGCACCTCTACTGATGCACATTGTGTCATGGGTGCACCTCTCGTGATACACGCTGTGTCCTAGACACATTTCTTTTGAAAAACATTGCATGTGCCAAACTTTTTCCTAGTGCAATGTCATGTTTTTCACCCATTTCCTATTGGATCCAAAACCTTCAACGATATTAATATTAGCTTCTTTTAACTCTTCTTGTTGATTCCTATTTGTTGTACGAAACAAACTATGTTTTGACATGGAGACTTGGTCTCCCACACTTACTGAGTAGTGGACTATGCATCTTCACTGAAGGCATTCCCACACATTCACCTTTAACTACCAGCCACTTGAACCTTATATTCCCAACGACCTTTCCCAACCTACTCTTGGACTTGTTATTAGATTTTTTTTACTTGGTTATGCTTAACTTGTTATGTTACATATCTCTTCATGCCATAAACACATACACCATAACATAAGAACAAAATAGATACGTGGGGTTATGCACCAACAACTTTTTTATTAAATTATGCAAAGAATGATATACTAGAGATACAAAGTACACATTTGGCACCTTATTTTCAACACCCTCTTACAACCAACAACAATTACTAGAAAAATGGGAAAACTTTGGTTTTGGTTGTACACATACTATCCTTTTTGAGAGGTGAGTTTGTTACTGATGACCTAAATGTTCTGTCAAAGGTTCAATTTGCTTCCAACAAAGCACTGGTCATGTTAAGCGTGTCGATTTCCCATGAAATTGAGCTCTTTGATGTTTGACTAAGTTTGGGTTGGTCACCTAACGACCATAGGGGAATTACATCCTCCCCCACTCAAATATGTTTTAGTCTTCAACACCTTCACAAGACTTCCTACCATCATCACAAGCGTGTTTTTCATCTTCTCCTCGGTACCACTCTTTGAAACCCTAGGATATTTCACTTATATTGAATCAACCTTTTACCTCAATAATAATTCATGCCCATTGGTTCTACACATCTTGGAATCCTTGTCTTGTCTTTCATAAACTCTTTTTTTTCATGCTCCCATACACTAATATCCCTCATGTCATGGACTAAATGGGTAGATAGGCCAATCATTATGCCCAAGCTATGAGAGTGCACTTCATCATGCTTGCAAGTATTGATTCTGGATATGATTTGGTACTTCTTTGAAACCTTTTCTTAGGAAAGGTAGCTACCACTTACATTCATATGTTAATATTAATCCTCCACTAAACACTTACCTCTTTTATACGAAGGCGCCAATAACATGGTAGAAACATTCCCAGTACCCAAATCCCAAATAGTGGGTTGCCAAATATATTTAACATAGATTGGAAGGGCATGTGCATTTGGAACTACTATTAAGGTCCCTTCTATTGTCTTCTTTATAGAGGCCTTCATGTACCCAACAAATCTTCCATCATTTCTTGGTTTTCGAAAGGAATGATCTATTGTTCATAAATATCCTATGATAGCCTTTTCCTGCTCCTTATGTTTTCTCCTATCTCACCTCTTTGCTAACTTTCAAAACCTTTGAATCATTAGTTGAGCCTCTTTAGAATCTTCACCTAGGTTATGTGATCCAACTAAAACATTATATGTGTTATGTTATCATTGTGTAATGTTTTCGCATTGAACGGTTCTCATTGTGATTCCAAGTCTACCAGATTTTCCTTTAACCGAGTTGATATCTAAAACAATTAACTTTTTCTCGTGCACAACACTTGGATTTTTTTCATAAGAAGAGTTGGAAATATCCTATATTTCCTTCTCTGGTGTACTAATCAATGTGTATCAAGTTTCCACCCCAATATTCATATAATATTCTTCATTCCTTGTACCCAAGGTATGTCTACCCTAAACCCTTATATTGTTGATTTTGTGTGATGTTACAAAGTATGCCTATTGGAGTGCCTTCCACTTCATTCAACCTCAAACCTAGCATCCATGTCAATCTCATCAACTTATTCTTTGTCATCATCATCACACAACACTTTGGGGTATTCCCAATATCATCAGACAACTCTTGCAGGGCACGATTATGGATAGATCCATCCTTATAAATTCTTATCCGAAGATGAGTTTATGGTCATGCAAGGGAACAACCATCAAGTATATGGTTCCATGCCAATCCACAACCTTCGATGGTGTTAATTGAACTACTCTTGTTGACCTCTTCACCAATTGGTTCACTACCTTATACATGGTACTACTACCTTTAGTGACATAGTGAATCCATTTTATCATATGCTCTCTAATGAAATTATTGGTAGAACTAGTGTCCACCATGGATAATTTTACGACCTAGCCCATCGGATATATTAAGGGGGTTACAAAAATTTACTGGGTTATTTTCTTATATGGAAAGGGCCTTTTTAGCTAAAATATATTCGCCCAATATTTACTAGAAAAAATAAATCCAAAATGAATAGCCTCCCATATATTAATGAGGAAAATGAAAAAAACTATTTTTCTCCCTAGCAAAATCTCACTCCAATCTATCTTTTGCCCCTAATTTCTAGAGAAAACCTAGTGAAATCACTCTTTTGCCCCCAATTTTAAGTAATGGAGGCTCCTAAGGCTTATTTATTCCACCATTACCCTTGTAATTTAGGAATATGGTTGCATTTGCCTATATTTTTAGTCAATTTCATGTGATACCTTCTTTCAGCCCTTGATTTCCAGTATTGGAGGGAAAATAAGGGGTTTATATATATATATATATATATATATATATATAAAGGCTATAGTGATTCATGGTTCACCCACATCGAACTGCACTTGCAGGGTGAAGGTTTTGGTTGATGTGATTCCACTTTTCATTCTTAGTTTCCTTCACATTTTAATATTCACACAACATCTCCATTGCCAAAAAATCAAGTCTTGAAGTGGTATGATGCACATGCAATTTATCAGAGAATACAAACTCACATCACACTTTTCATCCAATAATTAACATTGTATTCTTTTTATCCAAATTTTTATGCTTTCTATCCACAGTTACAATAGATTATTATATTGTAAATTTACCTTTTATCATTATTTTTAGGCATGTTGAATTCTATGGAAATCTTAATCCTTAGGGCGCATTCAGTGTTATTAGGGTTTTATTCTATTCTAGGAGTATTGGTTCTGTGAAATTGTTATAGAGCTCAAAATATATGATTTATTTTATGCCTTGTCATGTTTAAACTATCTACTTCCATTTATATGTTGTTTTTGTATGTTACTCTTAATGGAGAGATGCCACATGGTTTTTATATATTCAAACTAAATTTGACCCGGTTTTTTAAAATGTGTTTTTATTAGGATCTTGATCTATAATTATTATTGGATATAATTCATTAATGAGAGTGTATATGTTGATATTTTATGTCTATTATTGTTGATGTTTTTTATGTTTGTAATATAAATGAATTCACACTTATTATAATGGCGGGGCTATAATGGAATGGTCATTATTTTGGTTTTCTTCTTGTAGAGTTGTTCAAATTGTACTAGTAGATTCTTTTATTTGTATTGAGAAGTTCTTGACTGGTATATTTTTTTATTCATATTGAAAAGTTATTCAATTTTATTTTTGACCTAAATTTGTTGGGTTCGATAATTGTTTTACGATATTTTGTTTTTTGTAAGGGTCACTCAGAAGTAAAATGTTTTTCGGTGGTTTGTTTTGATGTGTAATTTCTATCATCATCCAGAAATGGATATAGTTATGTATGATAAATATATGATTTAGTTAGAAAATGATACTTCATTTCCATCATCATTTGTATATAATATGTGCAGGGCATGTTTGACCTGAGATGTAGAAATTATGATATTTGATATCTAGTCTTTTGCAGTCAATCAGGGGGATAAAACAATTTTACCACATTTTGGATGCTTTCAAAAATTTCAAGGACATGGATACAAATACCTCCTCAGTTTATTTGAGAAAAAGTAGTCTTTAACATAGTAGTTCTAATTATATGTGTGATGATGCATTCATGTGATTTCTATCCTTGTTAGTGTATGCTCTTATTTCTAATAACCATTGCAAGTTTCTAACTAACTCTAAAAATTCTAAATCAAATGACATAATTCATATTCTGATTGTCAACAAAGGAAAGGAAAAAGTGGCATTCATATATATAAACATATAACCAGATTATTTTTTTCTTAAGGGGTAGCTTAAAAATGAAAGATTTGGAAAATAAGCTAATTGAGAATTCATACACTATATTAAGTTTGTGGGTCTTGATAATACTCCATGGTGTAATATTGGTCCATGGGTGCCATAATCACTCCACGGTGTAAAGTGTTCAATTCTACTAGTTTGTAGGTATGTTAAGATTTGGGTCCCCACATGTCCATTGGACAATTAAGAGACGAGATAAAAATTGCAGTCCCCAGTCTCCCTGAATCTAGTTAGTTTAGTTGTGTTTCACCAACACCTTCAATTGTTAGTGACCCAATACTACTTGTGAAATGTATAAATAAATCATTCCTCTCCTCATTCATGCATTTGTTCATTGAGGGTATAGGAGTTGAGAGATTCAAGCTCTGATATATGCTCTTCTATTGCACTAGCTTAGTTATCTGCGGAATCAAAAGTTAATTCTTCCTAGCAAAAAATTCACCAAAACGTTACAATATTTTATAATTTGTAGAAAGATTTGCCAAGTTTTTACAATATTTTATAATTTAGTGAAATATTCACCAATATTTTACAATATCTTATAGTTTAGTGAAATATTCTCCAATACTTTACAAGATTCTATAATAGAATGGAATATTAGCCAAAAATTTATGTATAAATACTATATTATTGATAAAATAGCCTTCAATTTTTCCTATATATTAAGGAGATTCGCTCATTTAAATTATAAATATAAAGTTTGGGGGTGTTCTCAAAATTATCCGTGGTGTCCACCAATTCCACCTCCTTCAACCCGTTGACTTTTATGTTCCCCAAAAATAGTACATTCACCCTTGTATCTGTAAAACTTGTTCTTAACCTTCCACTTCAAACCTTCCCAAACAATCCATTAAGGAACTCAAAATCTACGATGCTACTTTTGGAGGTGGCTTCCCTTGGATTTCCATCAAGGTTGTCGATCTCAAAGGGAACTATTTTCAATAGTTTTGTTTGCAAGGAAACCCTAAAATCCTCTTTCCCATGTACTTAGGAACTTATTGATATTATTTCATTGTAATGAATCCATCATCCTTTTCATCCTCCTCTTCTTGGATGGATCCCAACCTCAGTTTAAAGTCAAGATTTTCCTGGTCTATCGCTGCATACACCTAACTCAACAAGGCATCAATTTATGCATGGAGTTGTTTTTAGTGTACCTAAAGGGTTTGAATTAGGTCACAGCCCTCCTTCTACAGCTTCTCTATGTTGGGTCCTTCAGATGAATTCATTTTTTCCCTTGTCCTGCAAGTGCACCCGCCTTGTTACTGCACCTACACTCCCAAAGAGACTTATGCCTTGTAGGCACTTTTCTAGGTTATCAATATTATGGCATGACTTTCTTGATGCACGCTATAGACTAGATGAATTCTTGAGCACTTTGTCTTCTAATCATTCTTTTCTTGACAAAAATTGTGATCTAGGTGCGTTGCATCATGGGTGCATATTGTCTTCTTGGGTGCACTTCTTCTTGGTTGCACTATGTTTTCTCTAGCCGAATTTCTATTGATGTGCGTCATGTATTTGGTGTGCTATCTTTCGGGAACACCTATGTTGATGCATGTTCTTGCCCAAGTGCTCTATTTGTTGGGTTCTCTACCAATGAAAACCTATGTGTGCCTAACTTTTTCTCAATTTTCACTTCCAGGACAAGGGTGAAGAGATTCCAAGTACTTTACTTCTGAAATACTTTAATCTTTGATACCAACTGTTACATCTAATACAATTGTGAATACCCCTACCGAAACTTCACTTTTCAGGAAACTTTTAGTCTTCAAACATAATCTAATACCAACTGTCATAAACCTAAGGTGTTTTTCTATAATATCCCTCATTCTTAACCCCTATTATTGTAATTAATTGAAACATATGTAAATGTACTTATGTAATAGTTCATGGTGTGCACTCAAGTCCAAGGCCCTACCAACGAAGGTTGTGGCATTTAATAGTAATTTGATTATTTAGTAGAAACATGTGCAACTAAAGTATGGTGACATCTTGAACATGATGCTAGTTGTAAATGTCAAACTAATGAAAAATATACTTAGGGGTTGACCATTCTCAAGGGAAATTTAATCATTGAATTAAAATAGAAATATTAAATTGAAAAAATTGTGTGGACAATACACACACACACACACACGTATATATATATGTATGTATGTGTGTGTACATACATACATACATAGGTGTGTGTATACGTGTGTGTATATGTATGTGTGTGTGGACATACACACACACATAATAGAACCAGACTCTTGTTTTTTGGAATATAAGTGATTATTATTAAACTACAATATATCCAAATCCTAGGTTCTATTAAGCACCAAGAGGTATCAAATCTCTCGAGGTGCAAACCCCTTCTTAAGTATTGCACTCAATGAACTATCAGCTTTGGTGTGTCCTATATATAGCCATTGATTTAATTCAAACCAAAAGACACATCTTTTTATTTAAGGTGGACATGTACTATTTTTATTATTAATATTTAATATTATTTATGGCCAACATATAATATTTTTTATTATTTTTTATTTTGTTAGGAAGGAACATTACAACATATCCCCCATACATGGTTTTAAAACCATGGGTTGTTTAGGAGGCCTTGCACATGGTCTTAAAACCATTTGCGAGGCCCTCCTCAACCATGTACAATAAAACCATGGGTTGTTTAGGAGGCATTGCACATGGGGCCAACATTTTTTTGCGGATAATTCATTTTTTACTTTTTATTATTTGTTAGGTGGGAACATTACAACATATCCCCCATATTGTGTTGTTTTTCTTACTAACAGTTTTTTTAGCAGATAAATAATTTTTTTTATTTTTTATTGTTTTGTTAGGTAGGAACATTACAACATCTTCCCCATATTAGGTTGTTTCTGTGGTCGACATTTATTTTGGTGGACAATTAAAAAAATTATTTCTTATTATTTTGTTAGTAACAAACGTTATAACATAATATAGACAAACGTTACAAGATCTCCTCATACTGGGTTGTAGAGCACCTCTCGATGCAATAATTATCATTTTATTAAAAAATGAATAGTTATAAAAAAAAACAATGGTTGTTAAGGTTTTGCATCGAATCCCTAAACAACAATTTTTTTGAAAGTAAGATATCTCTATGAGCATAATATATTCCTTTGCCACTATTTTTTTTCACTAAAATGGAAGTGTCGACTCGGGGGAAGAGGATACACCTCAATGTTCTAGAGGATGGAAATGGATTGATACGAAGAAAAAAAGGGCAGCCTCTCTCATAGTCGAGTGATGGAATAATCGGTTTGTTGCTTATCTACTTGAATCCCTCTGTGCATGAAGTAATAGAGAAGTGAGTCTCTCTTAATGGAGAGCCCAGCCCCAGTTTATAATCATTGAGATCATATAAATTTATAATCATTGAGATGATAATAGAGGGATGGCCTCTCTTTATCGAGTCGAACCCCATTTTATAAATGCTTGATTTATTATTATATTATATTTATGTGTCGGGCGAGTGAGGGAAACACCTCCATTTATTTCATTACTCATTCAAGAATTATGCCTCTCCAATTACGTCATTTTATACTTCTGTCTAATAAAAAGGAAACGTCGTAGCTCTCAACTCTATTGGATTTACATTTGTTTTCTAATGCAATTATAACAATACAACTCTATTGGATTTACATTAGTTTTCTAATGCCATTATAATGTATTGGTAGAATTGGCACAGCTTATATAAGAGTCGCAACCATTGCATGCATTTATAGCGTCATGATGCATTGGGATGCATTGGGAAAGGAGACACATCCTCTCTAAGAAGAGAGTCATAGTCCTTTGCATTTCTTTTGTATATTTCATCAATGTGGAGAAACCAAAAGGGCGACCTCCTCTTGGATTATTCAACCCTCTAATAATTACGCGGCAAGGCATTTCAACAAGTGGGAGTCGACTCCCTGAATTTAATGTTTTTTTAATTTTCATCTGTTGGATGCTTTCGTCAACATTAAATTTTCATCCGTTGGATGCTTTAGTTCGACGATTGGATGCTTTAGTTCGACGATTGGGGTAATCTACCTAGTTGATTGGATGCTTTAGTTCGACGATTGGGGTAATCTACCTCGTTTTCATCCGTTGGATGCTTTAGTTCGACGATTGAATGATCTTGCCTGACAGTGTCTAACATTTATGTCAATTGAAAGGGTCTGAGATTTCTGTCAATTGATTGAAAGGATGGCCATTTAAACTGGCACCTGCTCCCTTAAATGCACCTCTCCTTGGCCTGCCGACACTCTTAGGCGGCCTGCCGACACTCTTAGGCGGTGATGCCTGCCTCCATCTATCTCTGGGCGACTTTAAATGCACCTCTCCCTGCCTTGTCGAAACTCTTAGGTGGTGATGTCTGCCTCCATCTACGTCTGGGCGACTTTAAATGCACCTCTCCCTGCCTTGTCGAAACTCTTAGGTGGTGATGTCTGCCTCCATCTACGTCTGGCTACTTCAATTGGTATTCCTCAAAGTTGGACGCCCACCCCGCTATCTGCTGCTATTATTTGTGCTCTATTACCCATCCAGCCGGCAATAACTTGTTTGCTGCAGCCGAATTATTTTCATCCCCTTCTCTGTGCACCACCGTTGTGTCCCGTGTTCAAATCTCCCGGACATCTCTCAATCATGTTTGAGACTCAGAAAACGCGCCCGAGAGCGTGAGGCAGCTCGAATGGACTCCATTGATGTCCAAGACCCTAAACGGTTCCAGACGAAGAAACAGACCAGTTTCTCCACAGTGAAGAAACAGACGAGTTTCTTCAGCTACTGCAATTAGACAAAACCCTAACAGACGAGGAGGGGGAAGAATGCGCTCCTAGTAAAGAGCTCGTAGAGGGATTCATGAGAAGCCCGGAGGAAGAGATTGGCGTGACATGTTCCACTTCTTATCCCTCCTCTAGCTCTGGGGATATTTCGGTGGCCTCCAATATCTCGAGTGGCCAAGAAGGTCAAATCCTAAATGCGCACTCGATTTTTGATTTGTGTTATCTGCTAGAGGCTTCAGACGATGAGCTGTGCATTTCCCCTAGCCCTGTTGAGGACTTGAAGTACGAAATCTGTTTATCTCCCAAAGAAATGGCCAAGGGTTTCTCCGAGAGCCGTGATCTCAAATCCCTTGGTGAAAACTATCAACAATTTGCATTGTACGAAGACGCCTAGAATGCCAGCCAGCTGCGGGATTATATGACGAGAGATTTTGAAAGCCAAGGCTTGTTATTTGATGAGGATTTTTCTGAGGTTTGGAGATTGGAAACTGCAGGTTGCATTTAACCAATGCAAGGGCTCATTAGGAGTGTATAGCTTGTGATTCTATCTTTAGCAGCGAAAGATGACAAGATTTAGCTGGAGCTTATTCAATTGTAGTATATATACTTTTACATGGAATTTATTTTTCTTCTGAGCAATGAGCAATGTCATTATCCTGACTCTCCCAGGACATGCATTGGAATAAAAAGTCGCGGATACGCTGGTGAAAGGATGGGGACATAAATACCAAGTTCTGTCAGAAATTAACCATGGGTCCCGATCATAAGCCTCAAAGAAGCAAATGGGGAAGAACTCTGTTATCAAAAGGAGATGGAGGATGAGCTTAACTCCTTCTTCAAAGACCTTCAAAGACCTTCTTTTTGAGCCTATAGGAAAACCTTCATATCATCCATCATAAGAAACATGCCAAAGCTCATCACCTGTGAATATTTGTTGCCATTATTTTGACTCTCTATTCGCAGGGTTACACTCGCCCTTTTGTAACCGGTCCAGTTGTAGGTTCCATTATCAAACTCAGATCAGAAAAACCCTAAGACTCGAATTTGCACAACCACATATGGAAATACAAATATAATTCGCTCATTTGAATTAGTCAGGCATTAGAGACCTCCCAACTGTAAATTCATGTGGGAAAACTGTAAATTCATGCGCAAACTAAATGTTAAAGGGAAAAAAAAAATATATACGTCAGATACATATATAATTCGCTCATTTGAATTAGTCAGGCATTAGAGACCTCCCAACTGTAAATTCATTCGGGCAAACTAAATGTTAAAGGGCCAAAAAAGAAATATACGTCAAGGAGATTCCAAACCTGGACTCATGGAGTTACGAGCTTGTCCAAGGCCCTACGAGGGGAAGGAACTGCCTTTCGATCATGTTTCCAGCAACTCATTCAGGAGAAAATCGTATGGGATTGAAAAATTTATGTAGCGTAGAATTCTGAAAGCTGGGTTTTTAATTATGGGTTTCAAAATATTTTATATTTTGATTTATTTGGGAGAAGGGCATCTGTCACCCTCGGACAGTTTGCTGCAATTTCATTCATTCCATTCACAACTCCGTTAGCTGTCTGTCAAATGGTTGTGCCTGCAGCCTCCACGTTATGCTTTGTCGAGAATAGTGATAGTGACACGGAGGTTAACTTGCAAATGGCCCTGCTTTGTGGATAATACATGAAACACTGTCTTAATGTCTGATATTTCTACAATCTAAGGGTTTTCAAATATATAATCAGTGATTTCGTGATCTTGAAGCTCAGTCATGGTGCCTCGTGTTTGACTGTCTCTAATATTTATTCGTAAGCAAGCCAAGATGATCTACTATCAAGCCAATTCACTAGCTTAATATAAACAATTGATGCAGATTACTATATATATGCTTCCGATCTATTCATATTTGATAGAAATATCGCCCTCTGAAGGAAACTTTGGAATTTTGTGAAATATAGGCTAATGTAATAATCTGCATTGTTTTAGTTAGTGAAAATGATAAGCATTGTACATTTTGAGCAGTATACTGGAAAAAGCACGAAATCTGTAAAAAGTTTGAATTACCATACCACAAATGCACCAATGTGATCGCCGAGAAATGCATCCAGGCCTCCCTTTACCTGATCATGTTGCTTTCCATGACAGACAAGTGAACCGATATGCTGAGAATCGTGACAGTGACCCTAGGCATGCAATTAACAAGAAACATTAATTTAGGAAGGTATCGTGGACGTGTGTACCTATCTAAGAGAAATGTGAAAGACATGCAGTTGGACAGATGGCCAGTTACAATTCTGGTGAGACTCTAATATAGAGGTAATTAAGTTGACGTTTGTATGAAAAAATTGAAATGTGACATATTGTAAGGAGACGTGGTAAAAACACAAAACGCATGGACCATCTTTGGTTGCAACAGAGTGCTTTGAAATGTGTGAGGGTATTGATATACCTTATTATTATATAAAATAGTTATTAAAAGGTTTTATCGGCCACTACAATTGGTGATCCAATTCCCAAACTTAGTCGAACTCATGCATTGTCACATAAAGTATACCAATACTTTAAATACCTTAAATGGTATTGATTGTTTTAAATACTAAAAAGAATCCATGGCATCGAATTATTCTACATAGATTCGACTACCTCAATAATATAAATGAACTATTTGCTAAATGGTTTGATATTTATTTCAACTCAATGTCATTCAAATGGTGCAACGATTAAGGCATTTGTGGCAGAGCTATCTCGGGATTAAGGCATTTGTGGCACGGCTATCTCAGGATTACTCATTCCCAATGTGAGAGGTGACCTTTATCAAATTCAAGCTATGCAGCGGATGCATACAACATATCTGAATGCAAGGTATTTGCTATGGGTTATTGAAAGATTGATTGAACTGAACTTCAATTATAATTTTAATTTATTAAAAAGCTTTTGTTCAAATTTTAATTTATTAAAATGCTTTTTTTCATTTTATGGCTCTCTTTTTATATAATATTATTTTATCCTTAAAAAATTATACAAATTATTTGTCATATTTATAAAAGATACATATAAATTATTATTTTCTAATGTTACTAACAAAAATTGATTTTAAAAAATTTGAATGCTTCAAATCTTATAAAATATTTTATATTACGAAAAATTCAAAATGGATGGATAGCCATTAATATAATTTTGTAACAAAAAGCACTCAATCTTGGCAACTAAAGTCCAAAAGTTATTTGAAAACATAATATGATTTGAGACACTGAATCCTCCTGAACAAATTGTTAAAAACAATATTGACTGGGATATGCTTGCTCTTTAAATGTATGCGGTATCATATTATATCATCACGTGTCTTGTAGTATCTTTTATATGCATCTTCTCTTACAAAGAGTAGGTTGAGTTGTTGTTTAGATCAATTGCTAAGTGAGTATGATTTATTTCTTATAAAAACTCAGAATATTATGATCAACCCAAACGTGTGTAAAAGCTGCCAAACTTAATAGTAAAAAAAACTATCAAATTATGTCAGCTTTATTCCTTTGCGGAAACAATACTTTGTATACCTTACTTATTAAAGAAAAACTATACTTTATATATCTATGTACCAACTTTTGTAATGGCAATTCAACCTATACAAATATTATTTTTTTTAATTTAAAAATAAAAAACTTTATTACACCAAAAGTGTTATTTAAGGGACTTGTTCCTCTACTGATTTTGTTTTGTTGTTCGCTAACGGTGAGGAGCTTTCCCATGTCCAGAGACTCTGTAATCTGTAACCTATCCGTGAATACATGGATGGTTGATGACTGAGAGTTATTTATGGCATGTATAAATAAATTAATTATTGTTTCTCTTTATAAATTTGAAATATTTTTATTTACTTAGTACATAGATCCATAAATTTATGCATTGTTTCTTGATTGTAACATAAGAACCACAAAAACTAACAATCCATTGTAGTTTGGATGAGAGAAGAATAATTTTAATGATTACTTTTGAAATGCGGATAATGTAATGGCCATTTATGTGAAGAATATAATGTTTTTAAAATATTGTATCAACACTTCAAATTGTCTTTCTTATTGTATATGTCCACATCTCCTTGCTTAGCTTGCAACACGTCGTTCTTTTATTGCACCCCTAGGTACAATTGCTAGTTATTTTCTTTATTTCTTTGTTGAATGTGTCTTTTGTATGGAAAGGTTATGTTTCTTTATGGAGAGAGGGGAAAATCCTATGAGAGGACGACCTTAATGACTATGTTTTCTAGTTGCAAGTAGAAGTAGTCGTGACTCTAGTAAATAATTAATGTTGAATTTAGTTGACTGAATAAAGGGAGACCTCTCCATAGAGGAATGACCCCATTTCTTTTGTGAGATATATTTTTGGTATTTGTGGATGTGTTATGCTGATAAAATAAGAGCAGTCGACTTCATTTAAACTTTTATTAATATGTGAGAACAATCTCTCTTTGTGGAATCGAATCCAAGTTTATTTAATTGTTGTTACATTTATACACAATAGAAGAGGATGTCCTTGACAAAATATT
>LPNX011092316.1:11740-76953 GCA_001517045.1 Pseudotsuga menziesii | reverse complement strand
TCTGGATGGATGTGCCTTTCTGACGAGTAGGTCAGATGTAAGTGTTGGGCGAAGACCTACATGATGGGTAGGCCTACAACCAGCATGAAAAAGGGCTGGCTCTATAGAACTTCCTGTGATGAGAAGAATCATGAGATAGCACCAGTGATGATCCAGATCCAGTGATGACAGCCAGTGATGATCTAGATCGAGTGATGATCCAGATCCAGTAGTGATGATACAGATCGAGTGATGATCCAGATCCAATCCAATGATGTTGATCCAGATCAAGAGATGATCCAGATCCAGTGATGATGTTCCATGATGATCCAAATCTAGAGATGATCGAGATCCAGTGAAGTTGACTTGAAGATGAATATGACTTGAAGACTCCGAAGGCTCAAGATGTTGATGACGAGATGGTCCAGTTGATACAGAGAAGAAGACCAGTGCTGAAAATTGTGTCGAAAGAATACCTTCCTAGTTAAGAGGGAGTGTTGATGTATATGTAACTTCGGAATGTATTCATCTATGTATCTTATGTATTGTAACCTGATGTTTATTCCGGGATGTTTCTATTATGTATTTGAGTCATGTTGTCATGCCCCGATGTTCCAATCGGGAGGATTAATAATGTAAACAAGTCTTGTCAAGTCATTGTGGAAGTCCCCACAGTTTCGGGGCACTTGAGTTATTATACACTAATTAAGGTGTAGGCTCGAGTAAGTAATTGTCAAGTTGGGCCAACATGATTGAGGGCACTTCAAGTGAACGGAAGAATATAAATAGAGAGTGAGACTCTCTATTTAACACACACATCATTCACTCTCACTTAAGTGTGGCGCATTAGTGAGGAAGGAAATACTAGGACTAGATAGAAGAAGAAGACTACTGCTTTGGGGATTTTACTGTTTTGGTGCTAATTCTATCTCTGAGGAAGTTGCGGGGTTTTCTCCTTTATGGTTTCCCCGAGAAAAACTCTTTGTATCTCTTGTCTCTTGTGATGTGCTTATGTTATATTGTTGTACTTGCTATTCTCTCAGTAAAGATCCTAACATAATGCTAGCTTAATGTTGAAAAACTAACACACCTGGACAGACACTTACATGTTGTTGTTTAGTGGTCTTGGAGAATTTACTCACAATGAACTATTCCAAGACCCTAAAACCTAATCTTGTTGGTGAACCCTATCAAATAAAATAGTGTAGCTCATTTTAATTAAGCATTGATATTAATTGGATTTATTACTCAAAAGAGGTATATGGCCGTGCAACTAATGGCGTTATGACACAACATGAAGCAAAATGCACACCTAACAATCAATGCAAATGAACCGTGTCCATGAAAAATAGGGTATGCTACTACGTGAAATGCACAATTTTCTTCAAATGATAAATGTAAGCTTTCCTATATGAAATCCTGACTAATACTCCAAAGAAAATCTAGTGCAAGTACTATGCAAAATGCAAGATGCAATGCATGATGATAAGCAAAATTTTTGGATTTTTTGAAATAAAAATGAGATATTAAAGCAAAAGAATGGCTCTACAACCCCCAGACTCTGGAAGCACATTCAAGCAGCACTCAAGCAAATTACTAAGGTAAAATAAATCTAATGCACTAATCCCAAAACAAAAATTTGAAAATGCAGTGACAAGAACATTCTTCAAAAAGAAAATTTACCCTAAAAAAAACATCTCTAGTCAGAATAGAGGTGTATACAGACTCTAGTAGTATCAAAGGAGACTCAGAAATCATCAAACTTCACCCAACAACCATCCAACTTCCTCTAGAAGGAAAAACTAAGGGCATACGTGACTGTTCACAGTAAACCCGCGTGTGTACGTGGAAATAGCAGTGAAACCTGCGTATATACGTGACTATGAGTTAAAAACTCGCATACAGGAAGAAAGGTGCATAAAAATAAAGGCAAACAGACAAGCTGAGACAAACTTCACACCAATCAGACACTACCAGGCAAACATGCCCCCAAACCCGACACAGAAACAAGAGAAAAAGAGCAATTCAAAGTCATTGAATGTCGATAGAAAACCCCCAAAGGACAACTACTAGGAACTCCCCAGCGGAGTCGCCAATTCTATTACGGAGAGAAATTCCTATGGCTTGGGGTACCACAATAGACAGCTTGACTCCAGAAATCAATCCTTTCCAATATGCAATAGAAATCAAATATCTAACACTAAAGGATCAGACCTCGTACCTTATTCCGGACGATTGAAGTAGATCCCGTTGAGCTTTCCAACTTCATCTTGAATTGATAAATCACTTCCTCAACAACAAGTAAACAAGACAAGCATACTATATAGATGCGTGTTAGATCTATTCTAGCATATATAATCAACAATGTATAAGCATTTGAAATCATCCATGGATAAAATATTCATTCAAACATACATTATTAGACAGGAAAATATATTTCTATTAATATAAAATTAGAGATTACAATGGAAACAACCTCTGTCGGCACGTCTACGAATCATAGAAACTAAATCCCCCACTTGGGCCTCCACTACCTCAATCTTCCATCTCTCGATAGCAAGCTCACAAGCAAAAGGAAAGATTGGGAAGAACACAAAAGTGCTCCAAGGGACAAAGGGATGCAGACTCAAGCACAAGTTCCAGCAACAATGGACTATAGTTTCTTTGCTCTCAATTCTCTCATATGCCTTCAATGTACCAAAGAGTTCCTTATATATCTTTTCAAAGGGGTAATGAAAGGTCGAATCCGAGCGATCTCAAGGCATATGGATGGCCAGGAATCAAGTGATTCGGATCCAAGTCCAGGAAAACTCCAAAAGGATTTGGATTTTGCACACATCCCGATGTACGCGGTTTTAGTGGTCAAACCCACGTATATACACGATTAGGGGTTTAAAAGTAGCGTGTATTAATTTTCACATGTTTATAGGGATGTTCAAGGAAACATCAAAGGACAAAAAATGGTCCAAGGGGTTTAAGGAGTCTGCAGAGGGACAGGGGAAGGCCATACAAGTGTGATTCACCTAGAGTGGTAAAATCAGCTATAACATGAGCTTATCAATAACTTCAATATTATTCAAGTAGGATTCATGTAACCATTCAATAAGCTCAATGACATTTTTTCTATCAAAAATCAAAGACACTAAATTACCTTTGATGTTGCACATTGCTCTTTGGATCTTCTCCATGTCTTCGAGGATGGATCCTCCAAGGAAGTGGCTCTCCAGCAAGAATTTGATACCAATGCTTGAGTGTCATGGAGTATTCTATGGGCCTCTTGGATCTTATTTTAATTCATCTTTAAGGACCCTTCAATAAAATGAGGCTCTTTCAAATGAACCTCCTCATCTTCTTCCTTCTTTCTTGGACCAACTTCATGAAGCTCAAGTGGTGATGGGGAAGTTGATCTTGTTTCTTCTTCAACTGCTACAAGGTCTTCATTTTCATGTTTAATGGAATTTTGGCTTCATCAACATTTTTAAATCTGATATCTATGTCACCAACATAGATTTTTGAGCACCCATTAGTAGGTACTCCTTCATAGTTCAAGCATCCATCAGTAAATGCTCTTTGTTTCATTTCCAAGGTAGCATGTGTCTCAAAATTATCTTCAATATTTTCAATAAAATATTCTTCATACTCATGTGATGTCTCTTCATATTTTTCAGAGTCACTTGGGAGTGAATTTCGATCATCTTCATGTACTACTTCTTCTACTCCACCTATTTCAAAACTAGGTGGTTCATGGGTCTCCTCCTTTTTCTCCTTCAAACAAGCTAATGTATTTTTTTCCTTGGTTTTCTTAAAATCAATATATTTTTCCCAACTCTGGGTAGCCAAAAATTAAAATCCTTTCATAATATTCTTAGTCATGTCTTCAAATATAGGTTCTATGCTTTTTATTATCTCCTCACCATCATATGAGGTTCTCTTTTCATGCCTAGTCATAGTTTCCAAAAAATTGTCTTATTCTCCTACTTTTTATTTCCTCTTCAACAAAATCACTTTTGGGATTCAATATATAATGGTGGTCCCTGAATTCTTGTCCTAATAAATATCATACCACATCAGGTGCCAATATCATGCTCTGATACCACTGAAATGTCTCCTTTTTGGAACTTTATTAAAATGCCCAATTTTCCAATTTTTTCACAATTTTGGCTCTTGACTACTTTTGATGTCTAGACCTCCAAATTGACCCAAATGCTTCCAAATTTTCTCTAAAGGTAAATAAATGATAATATAAATTAAATATAATGGTAATGTATGTTTTTTGACCTCCCAATTACTTCTTCAAACTTGTTTAATGTTCTGTTCAAAGTAGGAGCCTTTACTAGCAAATGGGAGCTCCAAATCCCCCTGGGTAATTGTCGAAAATGGCTTCACAAATGATCCAAAAGTCACTTGAATTTATGAACAGAGTATGGGTATGTGTAAGGGACCTTTTAAAATTCTCATATGCATCATGGTTCAGTGTACACAGTTTGTTATGACTCTTTCCAAAACAACTCCCAAGTCACAATTTTGACCCTTGGGGAAAATTCACCAAATCTTCTCCCAATGCAATAAAAATGAGTAAAATGGATTCCAATGCTTAAGTAATAAACATGATAATTGAAATAAATATTAATTAAAGTCCATATATCATACATTTATCATGGATACATTCCTCCATTCAAAATAATAAGCATTACCATGGCATATATCAAAATGGAGTGGAAATGGTCATTGTTTGCTCATTAAAAGTCATCTTGACATACAACTCTTGGGAATTTCGACTTGAAACTTTATAAGAATGAATAATATATTATATTTAACTGATTACAATCATAAATGTACAATTAAAGGCTCTCCCAATTTGAAATCATTAGCATTACAATGGTTCACAACAAGATAGTGGGGAAATGACACTATTTCTTCATTGTTCAACATTTTTACATGAATTATTTTGGGTATTTTGACCTGAGAGTATTTTGAACATGAAATATAGAGAATATACATCAGAACATAATATAATTGGCATTACAATATTCCCCAAATAGATCAATAGCTCACCCAAACTGCAATCCCTCCATTGGCATGAATATGGTGTGAAAACTGGAAATAGTTGAGAGAGAGTGCTGCAATAGAAGAATCCACATGATTTCCTGTAGCTTACACCTGCAAATAAGAATCCATTAAATCTCCATGAAATACCTGAGTGGCCTTTCCAAACACCAACTAGGATGGGAATCTTTCACCCTCGAAATTGGCTTAAGCAAGAAAACTAGTCATCCACTAGCTCTCACAATTCACAAATGACAATTTCACAAATGAGCAAAAGCTTCTTCTCATGGATGGTCCCTATATTTTATAAACATTATTAGCCTTTTAAGGGTCCAAATCCATCCATAAACCAAATCCAAGTCGAATTGGTGTGGTTTCTCATGCTATTCCATGTGGCCTCTCTCTTCACCTTCCCTCTTCTCCCAAATTTGAGTAGGAGCCTCTTGGCCTTCTCCAACTACCAAATTCGACCTATAAGATGCTGTATTCATTCCTGAAATGTCAGTATGTTAGTATGTCAGCCTTCATATCTGACTTGTGTCATAACTGTCATAGAATCTCCATCATTGGTGTCATAGATGTCATAAATATAAGGGGAATCTAGCCAAGTGTCCATGAAACTCCCATTTGGCTCTTCCTCTCCCATGTAAGTTACAATTCATCCCAAATTCGACCTTTGAAGTATATGGACAAGTATATTAGCCTTATAATCCATACAAAAACATTAGGATTCCCATATATTCGAATTTGCAAGAGAAAGATACCATTTAACATAGGAATTCTAGCTAGTGTGGGCCCCATAGTCTCCATGCGTCTTCATGCTCCATTGCCACTTCCATTTTATCTTGTATTTATTTAATAAGATACATTATTAAATATTTATCCCCTTATAATGTCTAAATATCATTTATTATCCCCTTTATTCCAAATCTCAAAGCTTCCACCCCCAACCTAGGAAACTAGTGATTTTCCTCCTTGGCAATTATTTGACTTTTAGCATCCCTTTGACAACTTTCATGAATATGGAAAAATGTGATTTGGCCATTTTCACCCAATGCAAAATTTGGGACATTACACAAATTTATGGCTCATCTTCAGGACATAGCGATGCCTGGGGATTGTTCCTCTTTCATTGGTGCATTAATACAGAAACCGCCACTTCAGAGGTGCCAACAAGGTTTGTCTTGTCAAAGGTAAATTTAGGGTTTTATTTTATTGTGTTATTATTTATTTGTAATATCAAAGTTTAATTTTATTTTTATTTTTAACCCTAATTAATTTTTTATGGGTTATATTGATGATTAATATCAATAGTTAGGGTTATTAAGTAGTTTATTAAAAAAAATTAATTATATACATGTTAGTTTGGATTCTAATTTATTTAAAATTAATTTAATTAATGTTAATTATTGTTCATGAATTTTAATGGTTTTAATATATTTTACTAATCTAATTCTAGTTTATTAAATTTTTTTATAAAGAAATTTTTTATAATTATTTTTTAATAATATATATTTTAAGAAACAATTTTTTAATAATCAAATTTAATTAATCAAATTTTATTTAAAAAAATTATTGTCAACAAGTTTCACAAAATATTTTCCTTTTATTTTAATAGTGCATTGTTTTTATTTGTAAAACTTTATTACAAATTATACCAACTTTATCATTTTATCTAAATATTTTTTATCAATTTCATTTATTTATACTTTAGTTAACTTTTCAATTTTATTTTAGTTTGATTTTCATTTTGATTTTTATAATTAGTAATAATTTTGTATTTTAATTTTATCTTAGTTAAGGATTTTAATTTTATTTTAGTTATGCATTTTTTATGGATTTTTATTTAAATTAATTAACTATTAGGTTTCTAATTCTTATTAAGCTTAGTTAGGTTAGGCAACCAGGATCGGCTAATGGACAGGCCGTCATCTCTATTTAGGCACTTAAGGTTTTTAACTATCTCAATTGCCTCTCTAATTCTTCTCCTTGACGAGTTGTCGACTTGCGCTAACACGTGCATATCCTCGACTTTAATTGGGTGTTTTGTGTTATGTGAGTGTTCCGCTAAGGCTGACTTGTGGGTTCTATTGAGATGGATATCTACACAATTTTCTTTAACCCTAGTTCGGATGGACCGTCCTGTTTCACCTATGTAGGCTTTACCACATTCACAAGGAATGAGGTAAACCCCCTTTTTAAGACTCGGGTCAACCAAATATTTTACTGACCTAAGAAGATTTCTGATGTTTTTAGGTGGGGAAAACATTGAGTCAATGTTCTTCTTTTTCAGGTGTTTGACTATTTTGTCTGTAGTCCCTTGAATGTAAGGGAGAAAGGCCTTATGATCTCCCACTTTCCTTTCTACAGCCTTAGGTTCGTTTTCCTTGGTTCTTTCAAGTGATTTGTTGATTTGAGCTAGGTTATAACCATTGCTAAGAAAAACATTGCGTAGGTGTTCCCGCTCGGAGTCTAGGTGATCATTATCGGAAACCCTTAGGGATCTAGTGAATAGTGTGTTAAGAACCCCCATCTTCTGGTTTGGGTGATGATGTGAGAGGGCGTGAAGGTATTGTTCTATGTGGGTTTTCTTCCTATAAACCTTGTGGGCTATGCCTCCATCCTGTTTCCTGATGACTAATGTATCAAGAAAAGGAAGCGCATTTGTTCTCTTCAAACTCTTTTGTGAATTTGATGGAAGTAGTTTGGCTATTCAAATGATCAACAAATTTGTCTAATTCTTCCTTCCCATGGGCCCATATTAATAAGGTATCATCAACAAATTAGGACCACCATTCAGGTTTCGGATTGGCAGAGTTCAAGGCTTTTTGCTCAAAGTTTTCCATGAAGAGGTTGGCTATAATAAGAGAGAGGGGGGAACCCATTGCCACTCCACAGGTCTATTCATAAAGTTCACCCATAAAACTAATAAAGGTGTAATTGAGATAAAGGCCTATGAGTTGTGAGGTTTCGGGATTAGTCAACTCCTCTATAACATTGATGGCTTCTTTGATGGGTATCATGTTGAAGAAGGATACTACATGCAAGCTCAATAAAATCTCATTTTCTTCCATATGTCTGTGTTTTATTTTCTCAATAAAGTAAGAGGAGTCCTTAATGAACGCGCTTGTATTTCCTACTAAGGGTTTTAATTTGTTTGCGAGGAATTTTGCGAGCCTATAGGTTTGTGAGCCTATGGTGTCTACAATGGGTTGGAGGGGAACCCCAGGCTTGTGGATCTTGGGAAGTCCATAAATTCTTGGGACTAAGGGGTTAGAGATAATTAGTTTTTTCTTGATTTCCTTATCCAAGGAGGATTTCTTTATGGCTTCGATAAATTCCTTTATGATCTAATTCAAGGGGTTCTTGTTAAGTTTCTTGTAATAACCACTAGAATCCAAGTGTGATTTCATCTTAGCAATATAGTATTCTTTGTTAAGAATCATCGTAGCTCCTCCTTTATCAGCCTTTAAGATCACAATTAGGTCATTCTTTTTAGTTCTCTGAGGGCTCTGCTTTCTTCCCTGGTGATGTTGGGTTTGGGTGGTTTTGCTCTTCTTAGGGTTACAGCACAATCTTGTCGTACCTCTTTAGCTTCATTTTCTGGTAGGTGCCTAATGCTATCTTCAATGCTACATATGATGTCTTCGACCGAAATATTTTTTGAAGCAATGGAAAAATTAAGACCTTTCTCAAGGAGTCTTATGGTAGGTATGTTTAGTTCAAAGGTTGAGAGGTTGACGACCAGTCTATTAGGATCCTTGGTAGCAAATTTATGGTTAATGTTGCCTTCAATTTTGTGTTGTTGTTTTCACTTTTTTCATTCTGATGGTCACCATCCCTGGTTAGTGCGGTATTGTGACCATGATCTTGGTCTTCGTGCCATGGGAGACTGACTCTCTGCTCCTGCATGTGAATGTTGTTGTTTATGTTTATACTCGTAGCCAACCCATAGTCGGTTCCTAGGGTTCCAACCAAAGCTGCATCTTCACTACTTGCAGTGTTGCGTGTTTCCTCACGGTCCAATCCATAATGTTGTGTGTTGATATTTATATTTGTAGTCTCTTCACTACTATCTAAGTCGCGCTCTTCATTTCTTGGCCAACGATCACAATGGGCGTTGTCATCTACATTCATTGTGTTGGATGCAGTGTTGGATATTTATTACCTTTTTACTTGCATGTCATATTCAAATACTTGCCAGTACTTGGAATTGTATGATATGGAAGGCCTATTTATAATATCAACTTTATACTTTCTTTGTCCAGCAGTGGGATTTTTAAATTTTCCAACAATGATGACCAAAGAGTCATCTACTGTGTTTTCATACCTGGGAATAACTCTAATCTTTTGTTCTGTGAAATAATTACCAAACATATCCCATACCTCATTCCTATAAGCCCTCATCTTGGGATGTTTGGTATGATAACTGTAATTCACCTGATTTATTACAAGCTCTGAATCTCCCAAAACTTGTACCCTTTTTGCTCCCAAATATTTTAAATCATTTAGTCCTAATAACAAAGCTTCATACTCTGCCACATTATTGGTGCATTCAAAGGTTAATTTGTATGACAGAGCTTTAAAATCCATAATAGGAGAAATAATATACACACCGGAACCAACAACAATTTTAGCCACGGACCCGTCAAAATACATCGTCCAAATTCCTTCTTCTTTTTGTTTTTTATCTAAAGAATCGTGTCTTTTTGCATAGTCTTCATATTCTGTAGACTCAAATTGTGTAGTAATTTCAAAAATCACAAAGAGAACCAGCATTAAAAAAAATGGATGACCCCAAATCTGTATCAACAGCATGTATTTGATGACTATCTGACTTTTCTTGACTACTGACTACAAAAGATGATCTCTTCTCACTGTACAACCTTCTATTTCCACTTACCACAGGAATAGTAGCATAAGACATATCCATTTGCATACTTCCTTTCAGTTTAGACGTCCAAGATCTTGACAACAATACACCAAATTTAGGAGGAATGTATGCTACAACCATATCCATTACTACAGTCTTAGATGACATTTCTTTTAGAGTTACCACCATATCCTTAATCAATCCAAGACATTTTACCCTCCTATAATGAAAGGAATACAAATCTTTATACGGTCTAGTAACTTCCAGTAAAAAAATTTCTACTACTCCCTTAGGTATTAAATTATGAGAGGCGCCTGAATCTATCATAGCATTGTGCACAATCATATCATGAACATTAATTAAACTTAAATAGAAAGGAGGGACTTCATCATTATCCATATCTTCCATTTTCGACCCAAAGAATATAGTAGGAGCATCATTTGACACCTCTAAAATATTTGGTTGAAATTCCCCCTGACTCTTAATCATATATGCTATGGTGTTTATGTATTCCCTGTTCTTCAACAATTCATTGATCGGAATGGAAATATTCAGCTTTGACAGTTTTGTTTGCAAATTGAAATTTGAAACAACCTTTTCCACATCTACCAATGCTGGTTTTTTTAATTATTTTATTTTTTCTATTCTATTTTCGGAATACTTATATAAAACAGGCTCTTTCTGTTTTTTGTTTTCTTTTTCTACATTCTATTGACTACTAGAAGTCTGATTTGAATTAAACATTCCTTTATTTACAACTACATCTTTTTTCCTCAACTTGATCTTCCTCTGTACATCATCTATAGCATGTAGATACCATCTTCGGTACTGCTCTAATTCCTCCTCAAAAACATTATTATCATCCTCTTGAGAAAACATGTTATGCACTTCTTCTGTCAAGTATATCTCAGAGTCCAAATTACCAAAATGATTAATTTGATATTCAGTAAGGTCAACCTCTTCTTCATCTCTAACACAATTCTTAGGAAAAGGTGACCTTATTTACTGGTCATCAGGATTTCTAGGATTCCTTATATCTCTTTGTCTATTTTGTGGAGGTGGGGGAGGATTTGGCCTTCTAAAATTTGGATTTATGATTTGAGGTTCATTCTCCTCTATGTTCACTATTCTATTATCTACAATCAGCCTATCCATCAATCTCTCCATTTCCTTCATCATCATCTCAAATTTAGCATCATTAGGAGAGGAAGTAGCAGAATTAGATGACACATTTTCTTCTCTAACTTTCCTTTTGTCAGTTTCTATTTTCTGCTTGATTTTTCCACATGCCATCATATTATCCTCTACTTCTAATGCATCTTTAAACATAACAGGGAGACTAGTTGATTTTCTCTCTCTCAACAATAATGGAAAATCGTTGTCGAAGGCATGAGCATAATGGAGTTTTGCAGCTCCTACAAGGGGTTTGATGTCAACAGGAATGGATTTATACACCCTCATAAAGCGACTTGAAAATTCATGAACATATTCAAAACCTCCCTTCTTAAGATTACTATACTGAGAAAGAGCCTGTAATGGACTTGTCTTATCATCCCATCTTTCCAAGAATGAAGTTTGGAAAGCCTCACATGTGGCAATGGATCTAGCAGATAAATACCTGAACCACTTCTTTGGCTCTCTTGGAAGGCTCTGTTCAAACAACCTCATTTTGACATCATCATCATCAACTTCCTCCAAATCAGTGAAATCCTCAAATTTATCAACATGTTGTTTTGCTGTGAAACTACCCTCTCCATCATACATGGTAATCCTTTGAGCATAATTCTAGGGAAGGTCATTCAATACAACAGGCAAAGCTAAAGGAGCAAACCTAGCCGCCATTGGTCTAGGTGGATTTGGAACAATAGGAGGAACTTGAAAATCAAGAGGATTTTGAACAGTTGGTGGGATATACGGCTGAAAATTTGGAGCAACAGGAGCTCTTTCTTCCATTTTCACGGGGTTTTTAAGGTTTTTCCAAAGAGAGTCAAGCAAATATGATTCTAGCCTACTAGGATTAATTTTTGTTTCCTTCAAATCTGGCTCAGATTTTGATCTTAAAAATAACCTTTCAAAATTCGATTCCCACCCAAAGTCTCGAATGCTATGAAATTCCTGAGAAGATGATGCACCAACTTGAGAAACATTTATTTTTTCTTTACCTGTACTTCTAAACAAAATTTCTGGATTATCCACACTTTGTAATATTTCAGTATTAGGGTTACCTCGTGTATGCGACCTCCTGAAAGCCATGACTCCTTCTGAAATATTGCTTAGAATGAATGTGGAGTCGCCAGGGAAAATGTACAACCTTCTTCAACTGCATTAATCTATGTTTTTCCATAGAAATCCTTTCTTCTTGAAATATTTGTCAACTCTCCCAGGGCTGATTTGCACTTTCATCCCCAACAACGATGCCAATTTTTTATCACTCAGAAAATACCAAGGTTGTAAGAGGTAAAATCCCAAGGTAACAACAAAAACCACTTTAAGAAAGAAATTTGACTTCTTTCCTTCCAGAGAGGGATCTCTCAATGACTTGTCTCACAAGGCCAAATATATAAATAAAAGTAAAAAAATTAGATTGTTTTTGTGGTTGAAACAAGGTAGGTATTCATTGGGCTATGGAGTCACTGATATTTTAAATCACAGAACAACTTGCATGGAAAAATTCTACAAAGGCAAGATAATATTTCATTCACAGTCAAAATATTGTTGGTCTGGTGATAAGGAAGAAAGAATGTCAGTCCATTAAAACAGAGCACCAAGAAGATGAATTCTACATTAACTTTAGTTGAAATGTTTTTGTGGATATCTAAAACAATAGCCAGAGCATAAACAAGTATGAATTCTGAAACTATTAAACACTTATTCCAGAAATGAGAGAACACACAATGGCAAGTTTAACAAGAAAGACATGCACATAAGGAAAGAAGTAACATACTATAACTACGAAATACACACAAATCTTTGCATCAAAAGGCCAACATTCGTCTCTATAATTTTATTAAAGATAAGTCACAATATACATAACACAAAATCTCTTGAATTCCAACCCTTTTCTCATAAAATGTAGAAGTATTTATACATTGCTCCATGAGCTAAAAAATAACTAACTGCTAAAGATAGTCCCAACTGCTTTTACATGTGTCAATGCCACTTCTTAACTAATAACTGCTTCTAAATACAAACTAAATAACTAAAAACTAATCTTCAATTTTTAAAATATCCTTGATCTTTATGTCTTCATTGGCCCAACTTGTATTTATTTTTCCCGTAATTTTCAATATCTTACATTGATCAGTAGCTAGCAAATCCATATGGATCGTCTCCTTTGCAAATACCTTGAGCTCCATGTTTTCTGAATAAGAAAAAATTGGCAATTTGGTACACGTAGCTTTGAAGTCGAACAAGATCTTGAAAGCTCTATCCAATTTATCAATCATTGATTTTCCAGACAAAGATTAATGTTGCATATCATCAAACTGCCTGTGATCTAATATGCAACTAATTAATCTGTCATTATACTCCTTCTGAGACCACATTTTTCCTTTCTCTTCACAAAATAAAGGAAGTCCTCTTTTGAACAAAGGATTAAACAATTCAATAAATTCCTTAATTTGATGATGCATAACATCAATTTTTGCTTGAACTGTTTCTAAATGATGATATTTATTCACCACTTTTCTTATCCACATGGTAACTAAGATCCTATCTTGAATATTTTCTTTCATTATTTCCTCTTTTGTCAAACTGTTCAAAAAAATGATTGCATTATGAGCTGTGTCTATGGGTTTTTTCTTTAAGACTTGCTTTACCATCATGACATTTTGTCTAGCTGCTTGTGTAACAATATCCTTGTCTAGAATAAAATCCAAATAAGGACTGAGCTTGGTTTCTTCTGTTATAAGTACATCCCATATGAGATGCTTAGCTCTGTGTAAGGTTGTATATCCTATTAATTATTTTGCTAATTTATTATTCTTTTCTACTAGCTCCTTACATTTGTTTTCCAATTTCTTTATTTCATTTTCTTTTTTTCATCTATGTCTTCCAATTCTTTATTTTGGTTCTTCAAATGAGTGATTTCTAAATCTTTAAGACTTACCTAAGACATAGCTTAGGAAATGGAATCTGCACCAGATTGTACGGATGGTGAAATAACTTGCACTTGTTGCTCCGTATTCTTTTCCTTTAGTTCCTTTTCAAAACTATGCTTGTTTTGTTTTAAAAGCCTTTTCCTTTTGATCCCAAAGTCTTGCATATTTCTCCCATTGTTTTTATTTTTCCTCAAATTTCAACAACTTTTCTTTACAATCAATCAATTAAGTAATCAAAGCTTCTTTTTCTTTTTCAAACTCTGTCAGCTCATAAGTTTGTATAAGATGAGTAGATGGAATCTTCAGATTCTTCTTTAGTAATTGAATTGCATTTTATTTCTCATTTAACAACTTTTGTGCAGCAGCTCCCTTATCAGCTTGATTGTCAGCCACCAATAATTCTACCTGTAGCGTCTTAATATGTGTATGGTGGGATTTTTTTTCCATATTCTCCTTTCTAAGTAAATCTTCAACTCTTTTCTTACTTAATTGTAACTTTGACACCTGCAATGTTGCTTTAAACAATTTAGTATAAATAATATCATATGTTTCTCTGTGTAGATGTATCATATCAATTGAAGGGATATTCTTTAAATTCATCCTCATTTCAGCCACTTTATTTCCTGTAGTCACTATCAAATTCAATGTGTTTTTAGTCTGATCCCTAAGAGTCACTGAGGATACATCTTAACTAGACAATTTTCTCACTTCATCATACAACTTCAATTTTTCATCAAAAGTTTTTTTTCCCACATATTTATATATGTATAGAAATTCAGTCTTGGGCTCGTACTTATCTGTAGCTCCTTCAGGAATTTTATCAAAGGTATATTCCTGAATTTCAAAGGTTGGGCCTTTGATATTCATATACTTCTTTTTTCCTTTAGATTTTGTGACATGTACAAGTTGTTGTTCTTCCTTTTCAATATTTTTTTTCTTGGGTGTTCTGACAATGTCTTATTCCTCAGTATCCACAGTGTCTGAGAACTCTCTCTTATTTATTTTTTTAGAAAAACTAGCCAATTGAGTAATATGAGTAGCTGCTGCAACAATACTAGAAAGATCATGCTGAGGAGAAGTACTCCCTGGTGCACATGAAAGTGAATATTCTTGCATATTTTCACCATTATTAATATCCTTGGGGTAATCCATCCAATTTGTTGCTTCATAAAATCATGCCACCTCATAGTTCTCAAATGGTTTATTTTTATTTGCTTGTCTCCTATTTAAGATAACATGGTGAGGGTCATAATTACTGAGCAGCTTCAACTGAAAATCTCATTTCTCTGAGCATTCTTTCAATCATTGGGAGAGTTTATTTGCTCTTGATGGCAAAGGGGCCTATTGTCCATGGAAACTTAAATTCTAAAGTCTTCTTATAGCTCAGGAAATGCTCATCTTCAACTATCAAACTTTGTCTAGTTAGTTCCAATGCAAACACTCTTACTGTTAAAAATGTTGGTAGGATATAGGGTTGATGAACAAACCCATATACCCTAGTCATTGTGCCATGTTCAGATAGGAACCAATCCCCTATCCTTCTTTCAGGTGAAAACTGTAATATTTCTTTCATTCCTGGTAGTACTCTTGGTAACATTTCTTAAAAGAAAACATTATACACTAGTATCATGAGAAAATTCATAAACTCACAATAATATCTACTCATTTAATCTGTTATTACCATCTTTGGGAGCTGTAAATTATCTTCATTGAATGTTAAAAACATCCACAGCTGAAAAGATTGAAATCTGAAAGATCTTGTCCTGTGGAAGTTTATTAACTAATAACGAATGTTCTCAGCTAAAAACTCATCAAATTTAAGACATGATGATTGCATGGATTGACTCAACTTCTCAGACTCTACTTGACCAGTACTAAGGGTGAACATTAGACTCAACACGAGTTCTGTGATGTATTTATTTATATCCAACCCCAAAAAATGAATTTCCAAGGTTATCAGAGATTGGGTTTCTTCATTAAATAGGTTTTAATCAATGGGAAAAGGGTGATTTAACAACTGACTATCAGGTTTTGAGCAGGCTTTGAGGTAAGTTTCTTTTTGTTCGGCTGAGGACTCTCGAAAAAATTGGACTAGGTTTTCTTCTTTGTACTCTTTATACATTTGGGAAAAATAGGTAGGCATTAATAGAGTATTTTGGATGACAAGATAATTTAATGGACACAAAATTTTAGACCTAGATGCATCCATTATTACCCCCTCAGAAGGAGATTAATTACTGACGCACCACTCAATGAACTCTAGACAATTTGGGGTTTGTTCAACGAAAAATAAAAGAAATACGAACTGAATACTCCATGAGTATCAAGTCCCTAATCTTTGAGGATTCTCAATTTGTTTTTGGCAGTTTCTACATTATCATTTAGCAAGATAGTGTCGAAAATTTCTGAATATTTATCCTCAAGAAATTCTTCAACATTCTGATACTCAAGATTTTGAACCTCTAAATCTTCCATTTCATCCATGAAATACTAGTTCAATCAGAGAAATGAAGCTAACTAGTCAGCTGACAGATGGTTCAAAAGTTTGTCCATGATGGCGCCTTCTGAACAGTCTAAATTCTAATTTTCCAATGCTTTAGAAAAAAAAAATTGTTTGAATCCACGTGCTTGTCCTTATATTATTTTATTCTCCATATTGATTGTGCATCTTTTTCATTAAAATTTAATCTCATCCGTAGATCTGGTATTCTTTAATATGAAACCTTGATTTCTGACTGTTGGTTAACCATATTATCTTATTCCCTCTTATTTCACCCTTCTTTATTTTTCATGCAAATTTGAGTACCGGAATAAATCTCTTCCCTTGATCTGAAATTCTCCCCATTCTGAACCATCCATCTGGATTTGTCTTAAACCTTAGTTTCCAATTCTATCACCTTCTTTATCTCCCTTATAACTTCTATGCTCAAATTGATTTATAATCGTAGATTCGCCCGGATTGATTTATAACCGTAGATTCATCTTTAGCTTACATCTACACCATTGATCACCTTCTACACTTACACCAAAAATTTCCTTCCTAGCATTTTGGATAAGCGGAGCTAATTTTTAACCGTGAATCTACATTTAACTTTCATTTGAACCATCAAAATATGTGTCCCATATTCAATTCCGCAAATCACAACTCCGATTTCTATACATGCAACTTCAACTTGCGGAATCCTTCTCAGCCCTTGATCAAAACCATTTTTAATCTCTATCGTTCAAGTTTAGCAGGCCTACCATATTCTGCAAATTTCAACTGTACTTTTATCTGCGCAAGTTCAATCAGCGGAATCATTATCCACCCTAGATTCATCCCTGAATTGATCTCCATTGTCAAAACATGCACCCGCTTTAACCCATTCCGCAAATTTTGAAAGTGACTTTCGCTGATCACGTTAGATCAACGAAATTTACCTTCGTCGTTGATCTAAACCACCATCAATCTCGACCCTTGAATCCTGCAGGTGTTTAATCGATTCCGCAAATACAAAAAGTGATTTTCATTGTGCAAATTAGATTTGCGAAATATATTTTCACCATTGATCTGATCGAATCATTGATCACTGCCATTGAAACACAAGCCTTTTACGCCATTTCATTGATTTAAGAATTTGATTTCTACCTGCACATTGAAACAGTGAAATTGTTCATGGTCGTAGATCTACTTACCCCTTTTCATCCAACGGATAGTTGTATATGCAAGTTAACCTATTCCCGGATATGCCAAAATTCTTAAACCCGTTCATTTAAGCCTTTCATTTCTTGTCAATATACAACTTGGAACAAATTCCCTTATTCACATACATTTTCAGAGCTGAAAAACTAGAAAATTTCAATCGATTTATAATCCTGGCTTAGAAATGACCTTTGAAAAAACTGTAGAACCTTATTAACATCTTCCATGGTCATATGATATGAAAATTGACAGTCCTTATTTCTTCTTCCACTATTCTAATCCCCTACCAACTAATTATCTCAAAAATAGTGCTAACACCTATTTAACTGTTTGACTGATGAAATTGACTAAGGACTGTGTCTGCTGGTAACTTGAATCCTTATGTTGTTTGAGCAATGGAAACACACCCTCCTAGGATTTTCAAATTCATATCTATTTTCAAAATAAGGATTTAATTATGGAGATCTCAAGTAGTGATAGATGTGAGGAAGGAGTTGCAGAATCGTAGGGCCAATTACTACATAGTATGAACATTTAATACGAAGATTTGGGTGACTACTGAGGAAGTTGCAAGGACTCGTTCATCACTTGGGACTATCCATGGTTATAGAGGACTCCTTTTCTGCAACCAAATACTTGATTTCCAAACCTTTTGGCATATTCTAAGAGTCAATAGAAATGTAATCAACACTAGCAGTTTAACAATGTATTCAATGACCTCATACGATTGGCTCTGACTGAGAACAAAAAAAATTTTCTCCTATGAATCTAATTTCAACCTTTGAAACAAGGCCTCTGCACCTGTTATGAGAGGAATACTATATCCAATGTCCTGAACACCCAACATGACAAGAGAGATTTATGGAGTGAATTATGTCTTCCCTCGAATATAGAATAATTCGCTAAGAATGCACCCAATCATCACTAAATGTTTCAATACATGCAATATTATTTTTAAACTCTTGCGAGATATGATCTATTCTCCCTGCCTCCTATATAGAATAGGAAGTGTATGGATCTTAAACCACCCAAAAAATAATGGGTCCTCTTCAGTTCGCTTGCTTATGACTGAAATATTTTCAGTTTGATTTATTAACCACCTAGTGTTTGTAGGTGGATACTCCACCTTTACTTCAACTAGGAAATCCAAACCATCCTCCAAATCATCACTATCCTGCAAAACATACCATGGAGCTCTAAAATCCCTACATCCTATAAGGTACATCCTACCCACTCTTAGATCATAGAGACCCTCAACAAAAAGAAGAACTTATCCTCCTCTGGTCCTTTTGAAGGAGGTGATTCCCTAACATCCTCAGGTATGATAGAGGTGTTCTAGGCCTACACCCAATCAACTCCAACAAATTCCTCAATAGCTATAACATCTACATCTATGAATCTCTTGACAAAATGCAGAACTAATCAAATGATCTGTATTAATCACTGGGGAAATATTGGCTACAATCAAGCTAAACTCAATCAAGTTGATTGGCAGAAAATGCCTATCAACTGGCACACAACCAAAGTACTATCCCAAGTAGATATGTTCAAGTTGTTACTGTAAAGTCACTTTCTCACAAAGCCTGCAAATATTATCATTTTAAGTGCTCAAACATTACTTAAAAATGTCAAAATTAGCTAAATCTAATACTTGACTTAGTTATATGTTTAACACTGAGTTTTCTATCCTTGAAGAGGGAAACACAGAATGACAAAAATTGGTTGTAAGTTGTAATTAGTATTGTTATCACATCATTAATACAGAAATAGAAACAATTTCGTTCATCACTCAAGTATGGGTTTTTTTGTTGAAGTTATGAGTAAAAGAAAAATATGGCAACGAAAATAGGTAAATTATTGATTTTGAACTACATAGTTATACAATGTTGATCTCATCTTGTTGCCATCATAAAATTTGTGAAAATATTGATGTAGGAGCTACACTTCATGTACTCGCACTATATGTAGTAGATACACCTATACTTTCCCTAAAGATTCCATGTAAAGGGTCAACAACCATACATTTAAGGCCATGTAGTCATATCACATTGTTAGTGAAGCAATTGGATACTTATATAACGTTTCTTAACACACAAAATTGTGTGGTTTCATAAAAGCAAAGTAACCAAATCCCTACTAGAGAGTTGGTTGGCTAAATAAACAAATGTTGGTTGAGTGTGGACATTTCGTAGAAGATCTTACTAGCCTTATGCAACTTACATTATTTACATAAACCATCAATAAGTACATTGTGTGTAACAACATTAGGACATATGATTGTGTTGGACATTTCATAGAATAGATTACTATCCTAGTCCAACTTTCCTTCCTTCCTTAAACCATCGATAATCATATTGTATGCGACAACATTGGGGTATATGTTTCCCTTTGGCATTTCATAGAAGAGCCTTTTTGCATTTTCAAACTTTCCTTCTTTGCAAAGGCCATCTATAAGTACACTGTATGTGACAACATTAGGGCTAACAATTGTTAAAGTTAGTGCAGCTGTGAGACTCATTATCAGGTAGGATTGTACCCTAGTCATTTAACTAGGGTCGAGTAAGACCCTAGAAGGTACCCTAGGGCCCCTAGTAATATCCTAGGATTATTGGTCTAGGGCCAAGCAAGTTGATGCATCTAAGGTTCCTGGTCTGGGGTGTCCATTCTCTGTTGATACGGGACAATGTGTCCCTTCTCTGATGGAATGTGGTTTTTGTGTCCCTTTCTCTGCTAAAATTTGATGGATGTATCATGACTATGAGGACATATCCTAGCTGAGCTATGATTGTTTCAAACCCCAAATGATAGGTCAATAGTGGTGTTAAGTTTGCTAGAGGGAGATGTGACTTTTAGGGTTCCTTTTTGTGGTTTGGGTTGAGTATAGTTGGTGCTATCCTAATGAGATATTCTCACTCTGTGGCTGAGATTTATTACTGTATGTATATAACCTAATCCCATAGCACTTTAACCTTCTCTCTCTCAAAGTATGACTTATGGTAGCTTGTCCTTATAGTGACAAGAGCTGAAACAATATGTCTAAGTATAAGGAAGATTTGAACCAGATCTTTTTAGCACTTGTTATTTTATTATTATGTCTTATTTTCATTGTAATTTTGCTAATGTTTATGTTCTGTATATTGGAAATGTTAATCCATCTCAAGGACCATCTTTAATGCTTTGACCAACAGAGTGTTAAAGTTTAAAGAGATGAAAATCATGTTAGAGTTTATTATTACAATACTCTTATGTGTTTACATTTTGTTTTTAGATATTTTTATGCATTAAAGAATAGATTTTTAATTTTTCTTTGTATCAACCCTAACCTAACTCAAAATTTAACAACAACATTAGGGCATATGTTTTTGTTGGGCATTTCATGGAAAAGTTTCATACCATCGTCCAATTTGCCTTCTTTGCAAAGACCATAAATCATAGTGTTAAATGTGATAACATTTGGGTTTTGCCCTTCTTTTATCATATGATACAGTAGTTTCTTAGTGTCTTGAAGCTTACCTTGTTTGCATAGTTGATCCATGAGCGTGCTAAATGTGATTGTGTTAGGCTCATGGCCCATTTGAAGTATAATAACTATGTTGCAAATGTCATGAAAGATAGAATAATAGAATTATTTGAAGCCATCTTGCAGAACATGTATGTTGAATTTATAAAACAATAGTATTTGAAGAGACATATATAACATTGAAACATGAAAAAGCGCCACTCAATGTGGTTGCACTAAAAGTACAATAGTTGCAGATCTCTATGGCATTCCATCATCTATATGAGAGCATGCTTCACGCTATGTACCTCCAAAAGCAACATTGAAAGCACCGAGAAGATAGAACTTATTGGTAGGCCAAATGATAAAAACTAATACTTACAACATAGGCCAAAGTTTTAACCGCATTGGCTTCTTGAACTAAAACACACTAGCATTAGAAAAAGAATGAGAGGATATCCCAATCATATGATCAATATTCACCATCGAAGTACTAACCGTCCATTTGAGAACCAATAGTTAATAAGAACATAGTTTTTGGAAGTAATATAGTGTGAACTTGAGGAATAAGTAGGATAAAAATAATAGCATTAAGGTTGATATATCTATAACAAAGATACAAACCTGAATCTAATATAAATCAAATTAGATAAGTTGCAATTGTTGTAGAAACAACCGAAAGAGTGATATTGAGGACCAAGATTAAGAGATTGGGGGACTCATGTCAATGGAGGAAAATGATGGAAAAACAATCACAAAATTGTAATAAGGATGAGCCACACTTAAATTATCTAGCCACATCCTCATTATCATGTTCACAAAAATAATAAAGCATAACAAAATAATTCCAATAAAGAGAAACCCAACATACTAGGCAATATTCCAAGCAAGAATTAAAGCTCGGGTAATGTAGTACTAGAGACATCTTCTACATTGATAGGAACTTGACATAACCAATTCATTAATACCATAAATAGTTATATACTCCTAAACAACTCTTGTGTTTGAATAAATAAATGTACACAATTTAAAAACAAACTGCCATTGCCACAAAACACACAAATAATTCCCTAGAAGATCATGATAATAACTAATTTGTGAAGCACTGAGGAGTGCAAGGATAATGTATCAATTATTAGATGAATTACCAACATAATATAGAATAAATAAAACCCCATGCATTCTCTTAAGGACATGTCATTATCACCTTTCAATCTTAAAGAATCATGCACTGAGAGAGAAGGCATTAATAGCTTGATCAGATTGGTTAGAAGAGGTTGAAAAATGTGACACAAATAAACTTGTTTCTATGACAATCATCACACTCCCCTTAACTAATAGATTATCAATATTTAAAAATAATCCCATTCTTGAGAGTAGTGAAATAATTACCAATATGTTGAAGTGGAGACAACCTGTATGAAAAGTTACAAAACTAGAATCGGGATAAGTAAAACAAATAAAATAATGGGTGGAATATCTATATATACCCCTCCAACAAACCTAGAATATAAATTAATATGGGAGAAGGATATGACTAGCTAGATACACTCATCTATTCATGCTCCACAAGATAGAGCCACACCATTATTTTCCAAGCTATCAGTAACAATATCAACATTACTTTGAATATGGTGGAAATGAACACCATTGAATTCTAAAGTAGTAAAACCATATTAACATGCATGGCCATTATTAATAATTTATTGTATGGATCTTAACCAATCCCAATCCCCAATGAGATTGTTGAAGTTTTTTAATAATTGCTTGGGAACCTCCCTCAATCACCAAGCATTGAATCTAGATCTCATGATCCTATTGAATCCCCTGCAAACATGTTATGAGTTTGGTTAAAATATTGGTAGAAACAACATTCTATAAGAAAATAAGCACATACATGCATCATTGTAAACCGTACAAACTCCAATTCTAGAAAGGATGCAATTACAATTGGCAATGGCATCAAAGTGAATTTAATGAGAATACTCACTCTAGAGAAGAGTTGTTTGTTAGGTTCCCAATTAGGTAATGTTTCATCAACAAAAAATCCTTTGGAGACATAATGAACATCATTTTTATGTATACAACAAAATTCTAGCTTATCCAAATCTAGATAAATACCCTATCTGCCATCATTCCTCCAGCGTAAAGATTAATTATCTACTTTCTACTTAATGAAAGTAAGTATAACAACTTTCTCATTGAATAGTCAATTATTGTGCTATATATTCAAGGTGACAAATCCAAGGATAATGTTCCACAAATTGTACCTTAATCCATGAGGTAAGATATCCTAAGGCTAATGTAAAAGGAAAACTCAAGTTTTACATTGTCTAGGAATATTGCTTCATATTGTAGATAAAATAGAATCTAAAGGTAGGAAGCATAAGGAAAGGAAAATAATAGAAAATATGATTAAGATTTTTTGGATTTGATTTGGGAGTATGGCACTATAAAGGACTTGAAAAACATCCCTTGTAGATGTTATTCCAAATCAAATTGATTCCAATCCAATCACCATAGGAACAATGAATTTTTGGGCTAAAGATCAGGATTCCAAACCTATAATCAAATGTAATAAGTTGTCCATTAACCCAAATAAATCATAAAGTATTGATATGCATGAGTGACCTAGATGTTTATTAAGCCTTTCCTACCCCACTTAAAGATGTTTAATTTCAATTGAGAAGGAAGAAGATGATATTGTAGTTTTGACTAAATCTTATTCGTTGATTACGAAGGGATCCAAACTTATCAAGATTGAGGAGGATTCTAGTGGGGGGAGAGTTAAGGGTTGGGATTATTAAGAGATAACTTCTCTTCTCACCAAAATGTTGCTATAGTAATGGAAGAAATTTTGTCATTTATTAAAAACAACCTCGAGGATTAACAATATGTTGGGAAGGGGGCATTTGATTCCAAAAAAACATACTCGAAAAGGGAAAAAGTTCCATCGTAACTTTCCTAAAAATAATGATCAAGAAGCTCAAGAGGAAGACCTTGCTCTGTTGTACTCTAATATAAAAAACCTTTCTTGAAAATTGAACTATGGATATATCCAACCAAGCTATTTGAGGATCATATTTTTGTTTCCATCCCTACACCCAAAATGTTATCCTTTCATGATACCATAATGAAATAATCTTACTACATAAGTTTTTCTTTCTTGATACCCATGACTTGACTTAAGAAAACATGCAAGCACATCCCTAAAAGGTGAAAAAAAAATGCATTAAATGCATACTCTTAAGCAGAGGATGAGGTCTACACACATGAGAAACCCTAAACTCCATTCCCAATTGTCTTAACCACTTCCTCTTGATATAAATAAGGGTTGTGGCCCGCAAGGGTGTAGCTCAATTTTCAAATGAAGTGAAATGATATTATATGTTGTACAAGAGGCCATGAGTTCAAAATACCTTGACTTACCCATGCCTCATGCTTGGGGGATGTGTGGGTGCACCTAGGGGTATAGTGGTAGCAAACAAGAATCAACCCTGAACGCAAGTACGTGCACCGCCCTAGTTGTAGATTCCCTTGTTAAAAATAAAAATAATATTAAATAAATTAAAAAATAAAATATATAAATCAGGGTTGTCTATTGGGAGAAGGGAGAAGACAACAATGTAAGCAAAGTTATGCTGGAATACTTAATAAAGGAGCAACTATGACATTTACATTGTTTTCCCCTTTATGAGAGCCTCTTGATTCTTAATCAAGTGTTGGCTTGGAGTGGTCCTAAACACTATATTATTTCCCAGCCAAAGTAAAGTTGGTGAGTATAGGTGCAACATAAGAAAATAAGCAATCTAGTCTCGAGGAACCCATAGTTGGATGATGAAAGTGCCGAGAACCATTATAAAGTACAATACTTGTTTGTTGTTCATTAACAATATACATGGAGATCTCTCTTCTCCCCCACCCCACCCCATTGCATGCAAATCATGTTGCAAAGAAATGAATGGCTTTGATTTGTGTTTGAACTAGTCTCTTTATAATTAGTTAGTTGGAATTGAAAGATTCACATGTATATGATTTACATTTTTATGTTGGATGATAATAGAGGAAAGATAGGTTGATTGAATTGCGTGCAAATAAAAGAAAAGTTTGGAATAACAAATAGTATCTGGAACTGTAGGAAAAGGATATATAAGGGATAATCATCTAAGTGAAAGTATTATTTGTTCTCTCTATCCTAGTTGGTTACATCTAGTAGCTTATCAATTCAGAATTAAGTCTATTATATTTCATTTTCTCTATCAATAATCCACACTAAGTCATTGGGTATTATTCCCTAAAACAATCACTTGCTAATATAATGGTTAATTGATTATGAGATATTATAATTGTTTGCTCAACCTTCTTCTATCTCCAATGTATAGTCTATGTGCATGTGCATGAATAATAACATAAATAATAAAAATAGGATGGTGAGATATGTGTATCATCTAGTGTTTTGGAATAGCTTATACAACTATATATTGTCCTTCCTTCTTTCTAACTTATTTATTTGATGTTAAGTTAATATTTTGTTTAATCTCTTCTAAATTTAGTAGAATACCCTTTTATCCTAATCTCCAAAAATACCCCTTTTTTTCTTGGAATGCATATCTTGGGAATAACCCATTATGTACCTGGGTAGACCTACCCCACTGAATTTCGTAGAAGTTGGAGGCTTTGTCAACATAGAGCTCAAAACCATTACAAAAATATACTCATCAATAGCTCAACATGTCACTTACAAAATTTAAATCTAAGTAGAGAGGATAACAATCATTCCTCCCAACCACATGAATTAAACCAATTAACAACATATAACCAAAACTTACATACAAATTTATAAAAAACACTCAATACATAACCCAACATTACTAAACCTAATGATATATTCCACTCATCATCCAAACTACCCCTCATTTGTTTAAAATAAAAACTAATTACCCCTCATTTGTTTAAAATAAAAACTAATTACCCCTCATTTGTTAAAAATAAAAATAATAATAATTAAAACTTCATGTTATTAAACTTTACAATATCATTAAACATGTTATCTATAGTAAACCCTCCTAAATTATATAATAATAAATCCATGTAAAGCTTAAAATAAATCAAAAGTACGAGTAAGATTCCTCCAACCCCCTTCCTTAAATAAACCAATACAATTACTCATGATTTGTTTTTTTAATTCTTCCCCATAGGTTGACATCCTATCTTCTTTTTTTTAACCAAGCGGGCCACTTCCCTATTGATATATATATAATATTTTTACACCGAAGTTATTATTTAAGTCAAGAGTTATCTATTGAGCTGAAGAGCATTTAATGCAGTTGTAGTAGGCTTGACGACCGTTGGATCTCAAGTTGATCGAAATCCAACGATCAGCAACCTTGCTGCAGCCGCATTAAATGCTCTGCAGCTCAATGAATAGCTCTTACCGTTATTTAAAAGAGCTGTTTTTCTGAAAGTTTCGTAGTCTGCCAGGGGCTAATGAGAAGCCTCCCCATGTCTTTAAATATTTTTAAAACATTTTCTTATTGTCCAACAGCTCCTTCTTATCTCTGGAGAACGAAAATGAACCGACTTACCGCTGAGATAGAACTCGCCTTCTTACTGATTAGACATGGCACGAACACTTCCTCCTCGCCTGCTTACTAATTAGACATGGCACGGGCACTTCCTCCTGGCACCGTGGGATGAGAGAAGGTAACGTAAACAACTGGGCTCCTGGATACTTGGATCGCCTCCTGGTCTCGCTTGCAAAGGCAAATCTAATTCCAGACCCATTTATAACAATTAAGAGGGAAAATATCCTCTGCTACTCCCTTAATGGTTCAGCACGGCATACAACAAGCTTAGTCCCGCTATGACTGGCAACCCGGTTGACTACGCTGATAATAATGCAGTATTTTCTTATGGTTATGTTTGAGCAGGAGCAAGTATAGGAGCACGAGCAGTTTCAGGAGCAGCAGTTCCACCATGTGTTCTTCCTGCAATCATGTATGTATTCGCGACAATAGATTATGGATTTTCATTAATGGCATCACTGCGTTTTCTACTTGACAAATGACAGTAATAGTTTCCAAATTGATGCACACAGTGCATTGTAAGCAGGGCGTCATACCATTCTACTCTTGCTTAACAAAATCTGTTCCTTGCTACCAATGTTTCCAGATGGTAGGATGAAAGTAGAGATGATTTAGTGAACTCCAAGAACTGCCGAAGTTTGCCGCGCTAAAAGTGTGTTTGTGTTCAATCAAAGAGAATTTGAGAATTGAGAATTTATGTACATGGGAAAAATTTCATGGCTTAAATAGCTAATACCAAATGGTGATATGCATTTGTGGTTTTCCATCATAAACCTGTTATAAATTTCATGTACACCCCAGGGAAAACTGTCGTGCACAACCCCAGCCAGCCATCCCATGTTCCATACTAGGACGTATTCAGGACGCCATGGCAGGGACAACGGGGTTTTCTAAATACACAAGAACCGTATTCATGGTGTGCTAAGCTCTGCAAAATAGACTCCATGGGTACAATTTTCATGAGGTTTTCAGCTGGTTAACTTAAAACCAACACATTCTAAACTTTGGAATCGAACTGATATTGAATCACTGACGCGTAGCCTGGGACTGCCAAATATTATGGATTTCAACTGGAAGATCAAACGTTGGAAAGGACGCAACTAGCATTGAATTTTACTCTGTGCTTCCTGCCACCTATATTACTTAATGTTTTACCATGCTTATGGATATTACTTGTTATAGAGCTTATGAGGTTCGTTGTTGCGAAACCATGATCTTTGTTTGTTATGCCCGCCTAAAAGAGGCATTTTCTTATACGGGAAGATAAGGAGAGAAGCTACTATTATATATGTAATTGAGTATGGATGGCCCAAACCTTTCAGCACTTTAAGGCTCTGTCTCGTAGGACCTTCTGTACATAAGTATAAACCTCTTCTCTTTTTCTATCACATTTTGTAAATAGGGCTCTCGTCAAATTCGTTCGGGGTGTTTCCTCGGTAAGAAAGAATCGTCCATAGCTCTAAGGGTTAGCTCAATTGGTAAGACGTGCGTACATTCTTTCGGTTTGGGGAGGTAACGGGTTCGAGCCTTGAGTCCTCTGGGGTTAAACCTTCTGTTAGGATGGCCGGCAGTTTACCACCTCTACCATTCACGAATGTGGGGAAGTATTGCTGGGTTTCTCATGGATCTTTCCATCTAAAAAAGAAAGAATCGCTCTCAAGCACGCACTAAATGGCTAAGTTTGTGGATAGCTAAACCTGACTTGGTCTCGAAAGGTTCGTTCTGCAATAATTCCAGCTGCCTAGCAATCTACCCACCCACTCCCTGTGGTTTTTTTAAAGCGCCCCTCCCTCGTTTAATTGTTTCCTCCGGTCTCCGATGGAAGTCTCCCCTCGTCCGATCGAAGATGACCAGCCATGCCATTTAGGAATCTCTAATGGGTAGCTCGTCGGGGCTTTGGTTCGATCAAGGAGAAAAAACGCTGAATAGATAGCTCGAGGTTATAGCCGGGTTGTTTTCGAAGATCATCCATCTCAGCGTTAAATAACTCTTATGTCATGTCTTGCCACCTATATTACTTAATGAATATCATCCATCTCAGCGTTAAATAACTCTTTTGTCATGTCTTTTTCTTTCTTTAATGCTGGTCTGCTTTTGTTTTGTTTACCCAGCATTACTTGACACGCTTGGACTATGAATAATATGTGTCAAATAGTATATGACATCTGTCTTTAATGGTGATAAGTTACTATCAGGTTGTTTTTTTGAAATCATGAATAATATGTTTCAAATAGTATATGACATCTGTCTTTAATGGTGATAAGGACAGATCAGGTTGTTTCTTTGAAATTATGAATAATATGTGTCAAATAGTATATGACATATGTCCTTAATAGTGATAAGTTACTATCAGGGTGTTTCTTTGAAATCATTGTGAGTTAGACTGGTCGAAAGCACTCTCCTTAAATCTGACTCAAAGTCTCCCTTGGATTGTGTTAAATTGTACATCTCTATATTTGGTACATTATTTCTATGCATTAGGTTAACTTTAGACATCTCCATATTTGGTACATTATTTCTATGCACTATATCTAACGGATAACTTTTTTCTATTCACTGAAATTTTCTATGCACCACATGATATCCATTTTTGGTAGCACTATGTCTAACCCTAATTTCTTTTGGGTTCACCCAATTCTACAAGATATCCATATTTGGTAGTACTATGTACAACAATTAAACTTTTATGGGAGATGGTAGCACTATGTCTAACAGCTAAAAAATTGGAAAAGTCTAAACTCACTAAGTTTTTGATTTGGTAGTTTCCAGTAAGATTTTAAAATTATAAATTAAATCTACTCTCAAAAACCAATTTATAAATGAAATGCCTCAAAAACCCCAAAAACCCAAAATAACTTTATTTTGCAAATTCTAACAAAAACCCCATTTTAAAATTATAAATTAAATCTACTCTAAAAAAACAGTTTATAAATGAAATGTCTCAAAACCGTTACTTTGCAAATTCTAACAAAAACCGTTGATAACTTCACTTTGTAAATTCTAACAAAAATTAGATTAAAACCGTCCCGCCTTTAAACTTTAGGCTACACCATTTAGTTATACCCCAATGGTTATCCTCACCACTCCATTGTCCACAAAGCTGAAGTCTGTGTCATAACAACGCATTTCCTAGCTTCCAATTTGCCAATATTTTGTTATGGAATCTGGGCTACCACGAGACCACAAATCTGTGCTAACATGAGACCACACCTGCTGCTGACAACACCCTCCTTATGGTTTGTTATAGTTTCAAATCCTCCCTTGGTGTATCCAGTGTATTCTTGGTTTTGTTGGATGCATGCATTAGCTTTCATTTGCATTTTACTTAAGGAAAAAGACCATCCAAATAATAATAAAAACTCTCAAAGATCATGTCCTCTCTTTGATGTGAGATGGCCATGAATTATACAATAATCTGTCTCATTCATAATCATGTATACAGGTGTTTGTAGATTCATAAGTGTGGGTACTCCTCACAACCTAAACATCCTACATGATAGGATAAGATAGTTGATATTCATGTTCACATACACTGTTAGATGGAGCTATAATATAACTCATAAATCCATGCTATATTGAGATTTCTTCTTCATGTAGAACTTGTTTTTTATAATTACAAATCAGAATTATTTGAGAAAACATAGATTGTTTTTATCATTTTATTAAATCTGTGCGTTCTTAAAGACAATTTATTAAATATGTGGGTTCTTACATAATTGAAATTTTGTTTAAGAAAAAGACAAGGATTTATATTTTAATTTTTTAAAAGATAATAATAAATGAGATTTAAAAGGGTAAAGTATAATTGAGGGTATTTTGATCCATGTTTGGATCTCCTTTATTTTATAAATGTATTTTTATCAGTGAAAAAGACTCAATGGAACAAAGTTATGATGGCTATACTAGGGCTACCAATCAACCTTCTTTTTTTCAAGTAGAACGAGAAAACCACCCTTTATGCCCACAATAAGTGTTATTGGGATCTAAGTGTATGTTTTGGTCATGTAATTATGTGTGAAGAGAAAAGGTAAATGGAATTGTTACGTCTCTCAAAACTTGTGCTTGGTGAGCTACAATATGTGCGTGGGAGGGGTTAGCTTCTACATCCATTACATCATGAAAATTAAGCAACAAGCTACTAATGGGCATCCTAACTATATACTATCTGTATTCAATAGATTGACTTGGGATATTAAAAACTTGAAACAAAATATTTTCTTTACCTGTCAACCTTATTTGGTCATTCAATGATCTTCAATACATGAAATTATAAGAGGACCCACCAGAATGGTCTACATGAAAAATGTTGTCGCTTGTGCAAATTATGATGTGCAGAAATTTTGATGTCTCACATAGTTCAAGTTTCAATTTCAAAGGTATAGTCTCTCCACGTCCATGCGAGGTCTCAGTTTCAAAGGTATAGTTTTTCCAGGTCCAGGGATTTTGAGCTTCTCTAAAGCTACCTAAAACTTCAAAAACTCCTTTTGAAGGAAACTTATTTTCACTTATGTGGCAATTTAGAAGTTTAATGTAATTTATTTTCACTTATTTTCCTAAACTTGATTTCATCACATAACCTTATATTATCTACACACAACTTTCTCTCATTTTTTGAAACATATCAAAATTCTCTGTGTTTCATTTCCCCCCACTTTGGGGGTATGCTAGTTTTAATCATATTTTTTTCTCTTCAAACCCGCAACAAGAATGCAAAATAGTAAAACTTAATTTTTTTTTTACACAAATACCTTTTTAACATGTCATTCATCTATAAAGGTCGTAATCTCAATTAAGTTAGCGTTCAACATTGTTACAAGCGGTACATTATCGAGTCGTTAATTGGGCATTGGATTTAATAATGAAAATGGTGGTGTTTGAAGTGATCATTTAACTAAGTTGGATCTTAAAATCTTAAAAGTTTGACCATTTGACCATTTTGTTTGGCAAGGATATATTTAGAATTTAGAAACAAAAATTAAAATCCTACAAAACAGTGTTAAATTTACATAATTTGAATGCTATAAGGTGTTTGAGGGTGTTGAATTCATATATGTATTTAAAAAAATGATTTGAATAACACACATTTCAGATTTATTGGAAAAACAATTGTTAGAATCCGTCCAAAAACTTGCAAAATGAATGAAATCATCGAACGCTTAGGTTTCTTCTTTAACTAAAGTGGAAGTAATCAAGGTTAGATGTACATTTGGAATGATTTTGATAAAAAAATATTCTTAGAAAATGTGTTTATTATTAATGTTTTTTCTTAATTATCTATTCGAATTTTTTTTAAGTAACAAAATGTTTATAATAAAATTATTGATTTAGTTTTTGTTGATACAACTTTATGATCTTAACGTGCAATGACATCATTATGTGTAATCAAAATTTGATTACCTAAAATAACTTAGTTGTGATTTGTAAAGAGGTAGACTTCTCTTTCCAGATGTCTTTAGGTATTGTGGTATGTAAAGGGGTAGAATTCTATTCTTACCGAGTGTTTATCCTGTAGTTAGGGTTTATCCTAATCATTTCCAATCTCCTTTGATGACAATCTCTTCTTTCTCCTCAAGCTACTTCGTGGCTCTACCTTTTTGGTATCTCTATATGCAAAGTTATGCTTAGGGAGTGTGTATGCCTTTGTGTAATGTCCCCATTTTGACCCCTGGTGTATATATTGGCTTGATGTGTAAATATTATGTATATGCAATGTATGATTGCTAGTGTGGAGCCCAAGGCCAAGGCCAAGACCCCGCTAGTGAATGGTCTGTTTATAAACGCAAGTAATTTATGTTTGGTAGACCATGTGCTAATAATCCATGGAAAATGTAAAATCACGTAAATTTTTATAATGCAAATAAAATGTTTAGGGTTGGTTGTGAAGGAAACAAAACAATGGGGTTGTATGTTATCCACTAGCGAGAGGTGAGGGGGTGTGGGAGAGTCAACCCTCTATTTCCAAGTGTCATCTTAAGAGGGCCAAGTAAGTGTCCTTACCACTCATTTACTTTGTTTTAAGAAGGTAGCTGAGAAATCAACTCCTGCATTTAATGGAGGATGGGTCGAATTCATAGATGGGCATGGCCAGGTATGGGCCGAGTGGTTGTATGCAATAGTCAAGTACTGCATGCAAATGTGTTTCCATTCACCCTTAACCCAATGTGGTGCACTCTTCATCATTCCAAAATCTAGCATGAGGGGGAGAGACCCAATTGAACAAGGTAATGCATCTTGCTTTATCTAGGGAACTATGTAGGAAGGACGGTGATGGAATTCATTGTGTGCAATACATCCCCAACAACAACGATAGGAGAATTGATATCCAAAAGAAGAACTGATTCTAAGAGCATTGGAACACCTAGAAGTCATGTGGATTGTGGAAACCAGTGAAGGCACAAAATATCTGTCGATTTAGTAGATTGGATCTTCCATACCTACCCTGAATAACTCTGGAAGGAAGGGGTGCTTGAGGGACTGAGTAGAAAATAAGTGGACCTTCCTTAAGCTGAGTGTGGGAGGTGATGGGGTTTCCAAGGATGATTGAAGTTGACTAAGATGCATGTAGCTCTGTGGTTGAGCTCATTGGCTTAATAATAATTGTCTTTATCCTTGTGTTGGCTTGATAAACCCAGTTGTATGTTGGCTTAGGCTAACTTTATAACCAGTGATGTGAGTGAGAATGTACAGTACTCCTTAGTGGATATCATAGCCCAACTTGGGGGTGGTCTCTCGAGTGAAATAATATAGGCTAGACAAAGACCTACGGTTGGGTGGGATGTTGATATCACATAGTTGGTTTCCTGGACAATTTCAGTTAAAAAGATAATTGTTATGTTGATTTTGAATTCCCATAATTCCTATGTGATGAATCGTTAAATTGTTCATGTTGAATTGAATTAAATGGAATCATGAATTATGCAATGGAATGCATGTTCATAGTATGGAAATGAGCTTATATGTGTGTATGTTTTTATTTTTTATACACCTGTGATGAATAGGCTATATCATAGTCTGGAAATGAGTATATCTCTCTATGTGTTCTATTGTTATTATGCATGTGATGAGTAGAATAGTTAGGCATTCATTGCACTCATAGTTCAACTACATTTTCTACTGTAAATGTTCAATTTGCACATGCACAAGTCTTTCAGCGGGAAGATGGTAATTGTATCTTAGTCATGTGTTTGAATCGACCAAGTCTTCAGCTTCCAAATAGGAATAATTCTGCAAAGTTTCCATGGCTAAAATAGTAAGGCCAAAGTCTAAGGCCGAAAGTGAAATTTAGCTAAGTGTTGAACATAAGGTTTCCCATCGACATGTCATGTGTCAATGTGTCGATATTGAATTGTTGACGTGCGAATCGGCATAAGAATTTGTGGAAGTTCATTTTTCACTTCCGACTTTCGACTCCCAATGTATGAAATGTAGCAATCGGGGTCGGGAAGTCGAGAGTTGTCTGTTGAACTCAGTTTCGCAGTTCCAACTTCCGACCCCCGACACATGAAAGATGGCGGTCACACTTGAGAAGTCGGGAATGGTTTGTTAAGAACTATTTTTGCCTTTTTATTTTCGATTCCTAATATCGGAACAATATAAAAAGCTTGGAAAGTTAGGACGATGAGATTTAGCAATCGGGATTATTTATAACCGTCGAATTTGTTTATTAGGCCAAATTAATGGTCGATTAACCTAGATTAATGATTAATTAGGTAATAGCTTATGGATGTCTATGTTTCCACACTGTTTGGTATCATTTGGGTGATTTAGAATCTCAGGTTTAGTTCACATTCCCTTCCAAACATTGGATTGTAGAACGAGGAACATGACAAATGGTATCAGAGCAATTAAATGTTCACAAAAATAGTAATATGGCCTCAAGATAGAAGTTAGAACCCCATAGATAGCTCATGTTTTCCCGCTAGTCAGGCGAGTGGTAACGGAGGACATGACACTTTGGCATATCCCTTTGTTCCGTGATTTGTAGATTGTTGTTAGTTGCAAGTTTTGCTATTGGGAGTCTAGCTTCTTGTGAGGGGAATCCCTATGATATGTGAGTTATGGAGGATGATTTGAAGGTGGAATAATGGGTGAGAATATTGTTCAATAGGTTTAAGCTTTCAAATATTTCATTAGTTATCTAACGCTAAGTAATGGTAAACAACATAATCCTGGTAGATTTGTAAAACGAATGGAATTCATGCCTTAGTTGGAATTTTTGTCTTTAGAACCAAGAAGAAAATACCTTATTTTGTTTGAGTGTAGTTTAATTGGGAAATTCGCAAGCCTCCAGCCTATTCCAAAAACTATGGGATCATGGATAGTAGAGCATTGGTTGCCAAATATTTTGGATTCAACATGTCAGTTTGCTTGTAGGCAACGTTTTGTTATGTTTCTCTTCAATAGTAAGGAGGATCACATCATGATCTTTCAATTTGGACCCTATTTCATGGGTTCCATGGGAATGTATTTAACTCCTTGGAAACTTCATTTCAATCAAGAAGAATATATTTCCACAACTACTATATGGGTTAGTATACCTCATCTTCCTTGAAACTTTTGGGACAATAGCTTTCTTGGAGATATTGGGAACATGCCAAATAAATTTATAGATAGAGAAAAGCTAAAAGGAAATGTGTACTCGTGTGCATGTATATGTATGGAGGTGGAATATAGAAGGGAATTCCATAGGATTTTTAAATCACCTTGGATAGGCGGAGTCATTAATGAGCATTTAATTATGAGTAGCTTCATTTAAGTGCAATTATTGTCATGTTTATGGAAATTTTTCCAAAACAAATATCCAAAAATTTAAAAGGACCAACCCCCTTTAAAGCAGTCATCAAACAAAGACAACGAGCTCAAGTCAACTCTAAGTAGGAGAATAAATCCTTATCATAAGGGGAACCAATAAACAAAATCATTCCAAAAGGACCTTCCAAATCAAACTGTTAAGTCAGAAAATTTTCTCTTCAATTTTGGTTTGTCTCCTCCATTTTTGGTTGGTTTTTCCATTTTTATTTCAATCAAGGTTTTGTTTTAAGTCTTATTTTTAGTTTTTTTTAAAGAACTTTTTAGTGGATTAAATGGTTTTTTGAGCTTGCTTTTTATAGATTTCTTTTAGTTTTGGTCCTTTGTATTTTAAAGGGATTAAAGAAAGGTCATTATATCAAACACTTGATTCATGAATGTTTATTTGGAGCTTACCTAGACATGATTATCACTTTAGCAGTTTTTTAAACCTCCGACAAATTAGTAGAAAGTTGAAAAACAGCGAAATTTTAACACTGGACATATTCTTGTAGCGCTGGACAAAAATTTAACAAAGGGCGCGCTACAAGAATATCGCGGCCCTCTGTTTTTTCGATTTTCAAATCAATTTCTATCATGATTTTAGTTTGTGAGTGACTAATCGCATTGGGTGAGTGGTTTAGCACGTGTAGGCTGCAGTTTCATCACGTTTTCAGGTGGTTATCAGTCTCAAAACAGATCAGGCTCATCATTGCTTATAATGCGGAATCAGTTAGACAGATATCAGTAAATCTCGGTCTAAGCTGGCATAGTTCTCTTTTCACACGCATTGTCATAGGAGAAGACTGCTCGTGAGGTAAAGTTAGCTGCTAAAAAGGTGGATTGCGTTGCTGTGGAGAAGAGACAGTGTTATGAATGATAGTGGAAATTAGGGCTTTTTAATCTATTCACCTACAGTCAAAGTAATAATATGAAAACACCTGTACGCACAAGGAGAGGTAGTCGACAGCCTAAAACGAAGGTTTAAGCCGTGGCAGTTGAACAATCGGTAGGTATTTCAATACAAACCTCTATAATTGAAAAAATTGGATTTTTCTTGCTGAAGGTTATTCTGGAGAAATTGGTTGCCGCAGTGGATAGAATAGGTTACAAAATGAATTGTTCACCACAGAAATAACTGACTGGAGCTATTCTGAAGAAGTTCACTGAACAGAGCATCAAAATACCCTTAAGTTTAAAGCATTCAATTTTTGGAATTTCGATGACAGTTTGAAGGAAGGTGTTTATGTTTGCTCTCCAATATACTAAAAGAAAAACTCTGATATTGATGCATATTAGCTACAATGAGCTAACTGAAAAGGATTTCTCTCAGACTTAATGTTCATTTGAATCAGAATCTATAGGAATCAGCCTTGTGATGATTTATAGATTGTTTCATTATTTTCATCCTTCACACAGAAAGTGTTCAGTTTACTGGTGAAACTGTTGATAACTGTCATGATTTGTAAAATCAATTGTTTGGAGAACATGTTGGCTTTTATATATAGGTTTTGAAGACAGTCTTTTGGCTAAGGTGAATATATTGCAGACAGTGGTGTTTTTCTCTCTTTTCATACAGATAGTCTCCAATCGATCTAATGAGCCTGTGGTTGATGTTACTCTTGCAAAATATGAAGCTGTGAGAATTTTAGGGTTTGAAGATTGAGGCTGGTTGATACACAGAAATAGAAATACAATATTGAGGATAGAACAGCCACATTCATTGACGGTCTTCAATTACATTGAAAATCCTGGATACTGAAATTAATCAAAGTGTTGTTTTCTATGATTTGGATCAGTTTTTACTAGAGGAAAAGATCATATCTGAATACATATCATGGTGCTTGTTTCCTTAACCCTAAAATGAGGAGCTGGGATGGCATACAGTCTGAAAACAGTTTGACATAATGTTTGATAGTGCATTTTTGAAGAATGAGCAGTGTTATTCTGTTCTTATGACTGTTTCATGAAGCTCTCATAATTTACCTATATACAGATCGAGTTTGTACTGTTGTAACAAGGGAACATTGAAGACCTGTCCAGGAATGTATAGCAGATTGTGAAGGAGTTCAAAGAACAGAAAACCAGTCTACAAAGCATCTTTGAAACCTAAAACCATATTGTTTCTAATTCCTGAAAGAAGAAGATGGGCAAGAGTGGGAAAAGTGGTAAGGTCTATAGGGCTGAGCCCACTGAATTAACCTGGATTGAGAAGCTTCCTGACTGTGCGGAATTGTTCAAACAAGCAGGTTGGCTGAATTTCTTCAGAAAGATAGATGGCTACAATACACAGGTGTCTTGCAAGTTTGCTAAGGGACTTAAAGATGATATGGTCATGCTGGATGCTCTAAAATTCAAATTGACTGTGGAATTAATTGCAGAGGCTACTGAGATTAGTAATGAGGGTGAACATTGGTTCAAAAAGTTTCCTTTTGATTTTGAACCACAAAGGTACCTGTTGCCTAATGTGAATCCTGACTGGAACAAGGGTATTCTTATTCAAAATTTCAGGAAAGAATGGATTGAGCCCATAAGGATACTTCAGAGCTATGTGACCTGTGAGGGAAAGTATTCATTTGTATTTAAATATCATTTTAGATTCCTCCAACACATAGTAGGAGTCTCTAAGATGAACCTGCCCTTCTTCTTTTTGAGGATCCTGTAGAAGATGTCCAGCAGGATAAAACAACATGAAGATCATACCTCCCAATCACTTTTTCATCATGGTCTGATCAAACTGATCATCACCACAGTGTTGCAACATGAGGGTAGGACTTGGGAATTCTTTTTGTTCTGGTCAGATGTTCATCCCCAGCAAGAAGACCAGCAGCTTAAAAAGCAGACTGATAAGGGAAAAGTGATGATGAAAAAGCTAGGTCACACAGCTAAACCTGCAGATAAAGATAATGTTAAGGCTAAAAAGGTAGCAAAACAGGTAAAAGTTGATAGTCAGTTCAAAATGTCTTCAGATTGCCCTAAAGACAGGTACTCATTGTTTGCAGGAGAAAAAGTGCAGCCTAGTTTGCAATTGCCACCAGCAGCAGATACTCAAGAAACCAAGACTGTTGATGAAGAGAAGGCTGATGTACTTGAAGATGAAGTGCAAACTAAACAAAGAAGCCCCCTCACCATTCTATCTGAGGATGAAGGATATCTATTAGAGGATGAATGGCCAGTTGATGAAGCAGAGCTAAGTGCTGAAGCATGTGGAGAATTCCTCACCTCAGAGGTTAAATCAGCTAGACCTAAGAAGAAGAAAAAGAGGACTGTAGCTTCATACAGAAGGCCTAAAACTAGGCCAACTAATAAACTCAGGTGGAATATGAAAAAGCTACTTGATCCCAAGCTAAATTTCAGACAAGAAGCTGTTTTGATTGATTCTTCCTCTAATGAAGAAGCAGAAATTGTTAAACAGGGCAGCAAAAGCAAGGGGAAGTCAATTGCCAAGCCTTCTTCTTCTTCCCAGTCTGCAAAAACAAAAAGATCACAGTTAGTAAGAGAAATTGAACAGCCTAGGTCTGAATTATCTGAAATAATTGTTGAGATTAAAGATAGACTCGTCAAACAGCAGGAAGAAGAAAAAGCAAAGGCATGTACTCTTGAAAATCAGGAATGGGATGAAGAGGATCAAGCTATACTCAAGCAAGCAGGAATTTTAGAAGATTCAATTGTTCATGTTGATTTCTTAGATATTTTAATGCAGGATGCAAATGTATTGGAAAACCCTAGTTTTGATGATGAAAGCTTGCAGGTAAGAGTTCAGAAATACAAGCAACAGGTAAAACAATTACAGGAGACTAATGACAGTTTGTTTAAAGTCAACAAGGGGCTTATAGAGGAGCTGCAAGATGTACATCATCATTTCTTACAACTATCAGAAGTGTCTAAAGAAGTGTTAAAAAGGAAGGCAGCCACTGACAGGTATTCCACAGAGCTAGAGAAGACAGTTAAAAGCTTACAGCAGGAGAATGAAGACCTTCAAAAAAAGATAGCTGATATGGAGAAGAAACACAAAAGAGAAAAAAAGAGGTCTCGAAACCTAGATGGTTTAGACCTACTTGCTGAAGCAGCAAAGGAGATTTGAATTAGTTATGCTTTAATTAATGAATCAGTTTAACAAACAGTTTTTGTTAATGATTTGCTATTTTTTGCAATTTGTAATTTTGTAAAAAAGTACTTTTACTTTACCTTAGTGATTCGATGGGGACAGTTAGGATGTGAGACCTAACTGATTTTGGGAGAATGTTCCTATTTAGATGAGTTAGAAATACATTGTTAGGGTTCTGATTTTTGGGAGCATTAGGAGGTCTGCAAGCTGCTTATACTTTCAGACTTGTTCAGATATAGGTACTGTAACTCTTATATGCATTTTCTGATGAAATAATGTGATATATGACTTTTTCCCCTTCATTTTGTCTATGTTGGCTTTGTTATTGAGCATGTTTTGCGTCTTAAATGATAAATTCATTGCTAGTTAATGTGTTTTCTGGTAATTCTTATCCTTTAATGTATGAACCTCAGCATAGTCTCTTTGATTGGATCTTATGTGATATGTTAGGCATCTTTATCAGTTTATGTTTATGATTTAGTTGTTTTTTTTCTCTTGAATTTATTCCCTGCATGTTCTTGAAGCTTACAGCCATTTAAATCATATCAAAAACCCTAAAATTTGTTTTAATTATTGAGTTTTACTCTTGAGATTGTGTTGGCTTGTTCCCCTAGCCTTAGGAACAATTTCTGGCAGAAACATCTTTGGCGCCGCTGCCGGGGACGAAGCTGAAGCATATCTTCCCTGGGATACTTATCATTTTTCCTGGTTTAAGAGGTGGACTTAAACCAGCATCTTTTGAAGGCTACTTTCACCAAATTTGGACACACTGGCTTCTAGAGGAGTGGGAACCCGGAGTAGACCTATTTCACCGTTGCATTCAGGGGTTTCAGACCCAGAACAGATTTTAAAAACAGCAAGAAAACTCAGAAGGTCCCAATCTTTACCAGCCTTTTGTGACCCTGACCATTTGGGTGATTCATTAGACCTAACTGAAGACTCACCTTGGATAAAACCTACCATTCCTGAAAATACTTTTCAAGTTTTTACCAATCCTGAAACCTTTTTGAAAGCCAAGACTACTTCTCCTGGAAAAATCCCTCTTTTTCAGCTGAAAACAGGAAAGAACCCTTTTCAAGCAAGTTCCAGTCAAGTTTCTTCCTCCTCAAAACCTCAGTCCACAATGGCAAGTCAAAACCCACCCATGGATATGATGGACAGGATGGTAGCAGCTAGGTATGCTCCATTAGTCCTACCTCAGCCTTTACATGCTTTGCCTGGAGGAGATTATCAGAAATATATGCCCAGATTCAATGGACAAGGTGAAGTAACTGCAGAAGAACATTGGGAGGCTTTCCTGAGTTATGCAGACAATCAGAACATTGAAATTAAAGATATATGGATGAGGGTATTTGCTCAAAGTCTGGATGGAGGTGTGAGAAAGTGGTTTAGAGAGTTGCCTGCCAACTCTATCACCATAATTGAAGAACTTCGAGACCTATTTCTGAGGCGGTGGGGAGACACCAAGGACCATACCTATTATATCACTGAGTTTGGTGCTCTCAGAAGAAAGAAAGATGAGACTGTTGCTGATTTCTCCAAAATATTTAACAAGATGTATAGTAGGATTCCAGCAGAGATCAAACCTACTGAAACATCAGCCAAGCTGACTTATGCAAATGCATTTGACCATGAATTTTCATTATTACTCAGAGAAAGAAGACCCACCACTCTGCTGAACATGCAAGTTGCCGCATTGGAGGTAGATTCTAATTTGCTGGCTTCTAACAGGCTTAAAAAAGAAACACCTCAGCAGCAGTATGAAAGAAAGGGAAAGAAAGAAGCTGTTTCAACAAGTGCTGCTCCTCAGTCTGCTGAAGCCAAAATTGATGAAATGGCTAAGCTTGTGAAAATTCTTACTGCCAAGTTAAACAAACTAGAGCTTGAAAAGAATTCAACTAAACTTGCTCAAGAAGCTCAGAGGAACCCAAATAACCAAAATCAGTTTAGAAGGCAGTTTGCTCCTAGATTCATGCCAAGGGAACGAAGGAATAATGACATCCAGCAAGAAAGAAGAGAGAATGAGGAGCAGAGAGTACCTCCACCTTTCCAGAATAATGTAGCTAATGAAGAAGAGGTTGCTGAATAGTTGCTCTTTGAAGAGACTGAAACAGATCAGGATATAAACCACTTTGGAGATGGTTTATCTGGAGGTTTCGTAACAGAAGAAGATTTTTTGAACTCTGAGTATTATGATGCTGATTTGTATGAAGTTGAAGATGATTTGGAGTTTGAGAAAACTGATGTAAATGCAGCTGCTAATCAGAATGGAATTAAGAAGACTATTAATCTCAGATCTGGTCCGAAACAAGTAGTCCAAGCTCCCAAGAAGAAGGCTGCTGCAAATGCTCCTGCTGCAAATGCTCCTGCTGCAAATGTTCCTGTAGCAGCTGTTCCTGATAAACAAATGTCTGATCCTATCATGAAAAAGAGGCAATCTGCAGAAAAATCAAAGAATGTTGAAATTGAAGAGGTAAAGAAAGCTTCTCAGAATTTCAATTTGGAAACTGAATTAGGAAAGCTGAAAATCCCTATTCCATTGACTGAATTAATAAAAAATCCCTCTTGTAAACAAACAGTTTTGAAAGTAATGAATTCTGCTAGCAGTCAGCCTGTTTCTAACACTGTAAATTTACAAGAAGAAAGCCCAAAGATATTCATTGGGTCTGCTCTAGCTAAGAAAACAGAAAATGAAGCTGGTGCTTCTCCTCCCTTCTATGTTACCTTGACTGTCCATGACCATATGATTCATAATTGTCTGTTAGACTCTGGAGCATCCCATAACCTAATGCCCAAAGCTGTGATGGAATCCCTTGGTCTCAGTATCACCAAACCTTATCATGAATTATATGCCTTTGACTCCCGAGCTGTCAAGTGTTTAGGAGTAATTAAAGATATGGTTGTTAACCTTACTCAGCTGCCCATGAAGAGTGTCATAATGGATGTTGTTGTAGCGGATATCACACCCAAGTTTGGTATGCTTCTTTCAAGATCCTGGGCAAAGAAGGTTGGAGGAACGTTACAGATGGATCTCTCATATGCCACCATTGCTGTTTTTGGTGGAGAAAATAGGAGACTTTACAGAGAACTACAGTTTGCCTACATTGTCACAGATGATAAAAACCCCACTAATCATCCATTGTACTCTGTTGACAAAGATCCAGGGACTTGCATGTTGAATTTCAGTGATGAAGATAATTCTGTTGGCCTCTTACAAGTTGAAAAAGAAAAACCAGTGAGACATTGCAGAGAAGAAGAAGATCAACTGTGGGAATTGTATTTTGATGGATCCTCATGCAAAGAGGGTGCTGGAGCTGGGGTCTTACTCATTTCTCCTGGAGGTGAAACAGTGAAACTCATGTATAAGCTAGAGTTTGTTACCACTAACAATATTGCTGAGTATGAAGCTCTGATACTAGGACTGAAAGCTGCTAAAGACTTAGGCATTCAGCAAATTACTGCATATGGCGACTCCAAGTTGGTTGTTCAACAGGTGAAGAACAACTATCAAGTAAAGCAGAATTTGTTGAAGGTCTACAGGAATGAGGTATGGGATATGCTTGACAATTATTTCATAGCATTTAATATCACTCATATTCCAAGAAATCACAATGAGACTGCAGACTCCTTAGCTTTGGCTGCCTCATACTTCAGAATTCCTAAAACTACTCAGCTAAGGTATCCTATAGAGGTGAGGTACAGACCATGTGTCCCTGACAATGTGAAGCACTGGAGGGTTTTCAAAGATGATATTGAAATTAAGAAATTTCTTGAGCTTACAGATGAGTTTTCCAATGCTCAAATTGATCAAGATGAAGGAGAAGAACAAGATGATGAGTCTATTGAAAGTGAGTCTGTTGAAAATGAGTTTGCTGCACAAGATATAGCAGGCCATAAGATCATTGAGTTGAAGAGTAATTTTATCCCTAAATGTTTAGTGCCTTTAGAAAGAATTTTTACCAAGGATGACACTCCTTCAAAGCCAGTGGTTCAATCTTCAGAAGATAATGTAGTGGACTGCAATATTGGTACTGCAGAAAACCCAAAAATGGTAAAAATTTCTAAATCTCTAACAGCTGAGCAAAGGAGCAGATATATCAAGATTTTGAAAGAACATGTGGATGTATTTGCATGGTCCTATGAAGAATTAAGAACCTATGACACAGCAATCATTCAGCATAAAGTTCCCTTGAAGCCCAATGTCAAACCTTTCCGACAGAAATTAAGAAGGATAAATCCAGCCTTATTTCCTGTGATTGAAAAGGAAATAAAGAAGTTGCTGGATGCTAAGATAATAGTGCCTCTCAGGTATTCTTCCTGGGTTGCAAATCTTGTACATGTCGGGAAAAAGAATGGGGATATTAGACTCTGTGTTGATTTCAGGAATCTTAACAGATCTTCATTAAAAGACAACTATCCTCTGCCAAAGATTGAACAGGTCTTACAGCAGGTAGTCAGAGCACAGAGGATTTCCATGGTGGATGGATTTTCAGGGTACAATCAGATTTCCATGCACCCTGATGACAAAGAAAAGACAACTTTTACCACTCCCTGGGGGAATTTCATGTATGATAAAATGCCCTTTGGTCTGATGAATGCTGGAGCAACCTTTCAGAGGGCAATGGACATTGCATTCGTGGGAGAAAAAGATAAATTTGTTGTTATCTATTTAGATGAAATTACCGTGTTCTCACAGTCTGATGATGAGCACTTAAAACATTTGAAGCAGACTTTCCAGAAATGCAGAAATTTGGCTTGTCTTTGAACCCCAAGAAATCTCATTTTGCTGTTCAAGAGGGCAGATTGTTGGGTCACTTGGTGTCTGCTGATGGCATCAGAATTGATCCGGAGAGAGTACAAGCAATACTGAAGATTAGTTTTCCTAGGAGTAAGAAGGATGTGCAATCATTCATTGGTAAGATATATTTTCTGCGGTGGTTTATTCCTAATTTTGTTGAAACCATAAAACAAATCACAGCTATGTTAAAGAAAGACCAAGAAGTCAGGTGGACTGTTGAAGCAAAGGCAGCATTCGAGAAAATCAAGGTGGCTCTGACGGAAGCACCTGTGTTGGTAAGTCCTGATTTTACCAAGGAGTTCCTTACTTTTTCTTTTTCTTTTTCTTTTGCTTCAGCAGATACTTTACCTTAGTGATTCGATGGGGACAGTTAGGATGTGAGACCTAACTGATTTTGGGAGAATGTTCCTATTTAGATAAGTTAGCAATACATTGTTAGGGTTCTGATTTTTGGGAGCATTAGGAGGTCTGCAAGCTGCTTATACTTTCAGACTTGTTCAGACATAGGTACTGTAACTCTTATATGCATTTTCTGATGAAATAATGTGATATATGACTTTTTCCCCTTCATTTTGTCTTCATTTTGTCTATGTTGGCTTTGTTATTGAGCATGTTTTGCTTCTTAAATGATAAATTCATTGCTAGTTAATGTGTTTTTCTGGTAATGCTTATCCTTTAATGTATGAACCTCAGCATAGTCTCTTTGATTGGATCTTATGTGATATGTTAGGCATCTTTATCAGTTTATGTTTATGATTTAGTTGTTGCTTTTCTCTTGAATGTATTCCCTGCATGTTCTTGAAGCTTACAGCCATTTAAATCAGATCAAAAACCCTAAACTTTGTTTTATTTATTGAGTTTTACTCTTGAGATTGTGTTGACTTGTTCCCCTAGCCTTAGGAACAATTTCTGGCACAAACACAAACAATAATAGATTTGAATTCCTTGAAATTTAGAATAATTAGATAAGGAAATCGTAAGGGATGAGGAATTGTTGAAAGACCCCAATTCTGAAACAAACCATCATGAAGGTAGTGTGGATCCATCCAAACCCTAGGAGTATCTAGAGAACAATGGTCCAATGAAAATAGAAGAGGAGAAAGTAGAGAATGGAGAGAAGGAAGAGGAGGAAGTGGAGGGGGGAGGGGAAAAAGGATAAGGAAAAATGAAATGGTGCAATCTATTCTATATTTCTAGTGTCACATGCTCATTCATTTGCAAATATTATAATATTTATCATTTTCCAAAGTCCTGGAGAAATTCCCTTGTCCATCCCCTCCTCTCAAAAGGGGAAGGAAATCAAACCAGGAATGGTGTTAAAATGGAAAAAATCAAATATTATGTTGGGACATTAGCTAACCTTGGATTCTCCCCTATTCAAGGTGGGATATATGTTTGTGATTGATAATTTCCAAGTTTTCATGTTTTCCAAATCGATATTACTGTTAAGACACTTTGTTAGAATTTATGGTAATAGGGTTTTTAGTTTTTGAAAAATGTAAGAGAAATGCAAGTTGTGGGCGGACTCCTGACAAACTTTGGGAATTTTGAATTCATAGTATTAAATTATTTGAAAAAAAATTATTAACTCATTGTACAATGCAATGACATCTTTTTTTTCTTTTAATACTCCTCAGATCCGAGTGATGAAAGGCATATGTCATAAGGATGACATGACATGCAATAGGCAATGTGGAGAGTAAAGGAAGGGCCACCTACCCACCCTGAGGACAATCAAGGCACATGAAATTAAGGAGGGGCACATTAAGGTGTTCCCGGCGTATTCATTGTCTGTGCGAAGGAGATCAGACTAGAGTGATGAGTAAGGAAAGGAATAATTTCTTTCTCTATGAGATAATAATGGCGTTCCACTGCCATAATTTGGGATTCATTTGCTTTTTATAAGTATTGGGCACTTCGTAGAGTGCATTGGGTGGTAGTATGGTATATTTCTGGTCAGGAATCTGACTCAGCCACCATGGGTACTAGAAAAATATCCTGTAGTTGTTAGGGTGATAGAAGGTTCGGGAACTACCATTTGGAGGAGAAATTCATGAGAGACATTCCTCTCGAGCAAATGTTGTGACTCATGATTGAGGACTCTTTTAGGCATGGGGCTTCGACAACTTCTAAGAATAATCTCTACATGCTCAGGAATCTTTTGGTTATAATGATTATGGAGTGTTTTTTTATGAAAGACAACATCTAGAGGCACATACAAGATATGAGAGGGAACATCCATTTCATGGACACCAAGTTGGACTTGCTAGAAAATTGCACTGATATGCCTTTGTGGTTGGAAGCATGGATAGAGGTTATCGAATCCAACCCATGATAATTTTCAAGTTTAATCTGGATCCAAGTACCTCCAAATAACAACAGGAATATGATAGTTTTACTATCATTTTGGTTTTTAATTATATAGTCTTTTTGTTTAAATGAATAGATGGAGAAGAAGTTGGTTTATTGGCATTATAGTGATTGGTCAGTCATACTATGTTTAAAATGTATGCTTAACACATTGGAACATAAAAATATTCTTAAAAATCTCCTTATGGTCGGCCTAGTTTCCTTGGTGACAAACCATCCATAATATTTTTGTAAATTTTGTATCCTGATAGTAATAGAAGGATCCTACAACTTTTTTTTGTTTTTTAAACATTTTAATACAATCTCTAACTATTTCAATTTAACAAAAAAACAAATTAAAAAATTAGTGAAGAAAAACATAAGTATTAACATGGAAGAGAATCGCAATACAGACTTATTCCATTATAATAAGATAGTTTATGATATTACATAGGTAACAATAAGAATTTAAAAATAATTGGGGAAGGCATTAGGGTTTTTGTAGTCGGATGGAAAAAGGGTTCCTTTTCATCGGTCATAGTTCTATGGATGGGTATGTTGAATTGATATTAGAGAGGGAAGGGGATATTGTGGATTATACTAACAACCCTTACAATGGTGTAGACATCTGGGATGTGAGTGGACAACTAGTGGTTGTCTCTTTAGATTTAATCGGGGAAGATGACAACAAGGTGATTAGAGACTCCCCTAGAGAAATCACTATGTTGGATTTTGTCCAACCCTTCCCACTTTTTGAAAGTGGATTTCCCAGAAATGTGCTAGATGCTAGAATATATTTCTCAGTAATTTCAGTGAGGGAAGCGACTTTTCTCTCCGAAGAATTTTTGACCAAATAAAACCCTCTCTTCTATGATGCTAGGGTTCGAGAGCTCTTAAGAGCAGAAGGATCGAACTTTCAACACAACAGAATGCTATTGGATCATGAAGGATATTTCGATCAAGTGGGTTTATGGGAGAAATCCCAACAAAGGCCAAAATCCATCCAAAGCATCCCAATCCTTGGCTCGTTATCATCTGATATCCATATAATTGTTCCGAACAGCTCTGGAGTATGGACGAAAGTGATAGTCAGATCTAGGAAAAATATCTATGATCCTAGCTTATAGAGGGGTGGTTCACCCTAAGACTTGAGTGATTCTCTACATGTTTCTAATTAAGGTCAAGGGACATGGGTTCCTCGGGTAGATCGTCAACACAAAACCTCAAAAAGTTATCAAAAGAATAAGGCAAGATGTGCATCAGATGAGATGATGATTTCAAGTTGGTTTTTGGAAGGGGAATCATAATGAATAACATCAAAGAAGTTGCAAACAAATTTGTTATGGGAAGATATAGGGATAGGCATTTCGATTTGGAAACCCTAACGAAGTGGGAAAAGGAAAATTTGGGTCATGGTTAAAGAAAATTGGGGTCACGGTTAAGGAAAATTGGGGTCAAGGTTAAGGAAATGGCTAGAGGATGGTTCATGTTCTTTCTAGAGTCTCTAGAGGAGACCAACTAGGTTATGTCACAAAATTAGAGTGTTGTCGCCTTTCACACACCTGGGGGTTAAGTGCAACATAAATATTTAAGTTGCTAGGAGTGTCCTTGGGGGTAAGTATTGAGTCAAGTACTATCACTTGATCTTGAATCCTCTGTTCAGGCCAAACTCCTAATGAAGCCAAGGGGGGTGGTCCCTAAGAAAGAGTTGTATAAGGCTCGTAAGTTTTAGTCGTTAATGATGAAGTAAGTTGTTTAGGCATTTTTGGAGTAAAATTATTGAGACAAGATTTTTTGCAAATTTAAGTAAATATTCAACAGCATAACATTAACACATAGGAAAATTGAAATAAATGTGAATCGGATCAGTGCCAATGGAGTCAAAGTAAAATAATGTTGTTGAAATGAAATGTTTTGCAATGTGTTTTAGTCAATTGTAATTATTAGAATATGAGTTGAGTTACGGGAAGGGGATTCTTGATATACTGAAAGTACTGAGAATATGTCCAGAATATGACTAAATTGGTTCCTCACTCAAAAATGTGGGTTGAATCGGAGTCTCTGAGAAGGTTTCCAACACTACACCAACAAGGATATAGCCTAACTGTATCTCAAGGTCACTACTCAATGGTTCCCACTTCCTTTGAAGAATTTTCCCACAATTGTCAACTATCGTACGCCGGATCTTCATAATGGTTTTTTAGGTAGTTGATTTTATTAATGAATTATTAGATTAATGTGTAGAACTAAGAGAGTGTCGAAAACCGTTTTTTATTCCCCAACAACCAGGAAAAGCCCGCAAAGGGAAAGAGCATACACGAGTTTAAGAAAAAATGTTTATTTCAATTTGATGAAGCAAAAATTATTGTAAAATCAAAGACAATAATGACAAATTAAACCGCAAATATGTGTCACTTTACGATCATCCACCAATAATCAGCAAAAATCCTTTGGTTGGTGGTCAGAGCATACTTCGTGGCAACGAGTTGGGTATAGAATTTAAAGATGATATAAAAGAAAAACGACTAAAATATATAGCCTTTCTAGAATGCGGAGTGTGTGCAAGTGTTGATTAGTAAAATGCAAACCAGGAAAGAGACTGTGAATGCCCCTAAGGGGAATGGAGTGTGGGCGTTGTGTATCCCACTTTATTTCTTTATTGATGGACTTTACAAATTTATGAAATAAGTAAATAAAATGCCTTCTAACCCTTGAAAATGGATCAAAAGTATTATACACTCTTTGGAAGAAAAGAGGAATGAAGAAGAGGGAAGAAGGAAGGATTTCAGGTGCTCCAGATGATAAATAGTTTGATTTTCAATAGTGTTTCCTTCTCTTTTTTCTCAGACCTACTAAAAAACAGCAAGCAATTTATTTTAGAATACCATGAATTGATCAAATAAAAGTACACAAAACTTATACTACTCAAGAACTTGAAAATTTGTAAAATTTTCTATGAAAACAAGCACTTAAAGTATGAATCTAGGTCTAGTTTGAGATGATACTTAAAAGAACTTACGGATCTTATATATATATATATATGCTTAACAAACTCATATTTAAATATCATACTTTTCATATCTAAAAAATTTCAAACACAAAGAACCAGTGACCAAGAAAGATTTGAATTTTAGAGAGAGAAGAGAGAGGTCCTAAAGCCCTAATATTGAAAGGTATGAAGGAGAGAAGCATATGTAGAACAAAGAACATTATATTGCAGTTGATATATTTTAACGTAAAAGAATATGGGTGCAACTAAGCTCCAAAATCCTTTTGTAACGTCCCCGACCCTCTGACTAGCGAAGAGGACGCTACCAAACAAACAAAAACCTCTGGGAAAATAGCCCCATGAAGATGAACATACATATAATGCGGATATAAAAATGATTAGAACATCAAACATGCTAAGATGCGTAAAACATACAAGGATGCATAGTTACTCAACATATAGCGGAAGCAAACATATACATTCCAACATCAACATGTTCATCATTATGATTCATTAGACATTAGACAGTAAATGTAAATGTAGAAGCAAAATGGACAAGAATGCTTATCTCTTAAATATCTCATCCCGCAACCAGCTACATCGATGCAACGTTCCACCCAACCATAGGCCAGCATGCTCATCAATCTCTCAGCAACACTCCCACCCCCGAGCTGGGCATGATTCCTCAAGGAATAAGGGTCAAGCAGGTTTGCACATAGCCAAGGTACACAAATCAACCAAGCCCACACAGTAGGGTTTATCAGGCCGTCAAGGAGCTAAGAAAGGCTAAATGCTAAGCTGGTGGTCTCAATGGAAAGCTAAGGATGCCTACACCAGAGCTAACTTGACTTCTAAGAAATCCACACACACAACACTAGGGATCAGTCCTTTCTCTACTTCCCAGTCCCTCAGGCCTTGACTTCCCTTCCCAATACTCTTCAAGGGTTATGGAGAAGAAATCCAGCAGTCAAACTCTGTCTGAGTGGTTCCCAAACACCAGGTTTCCCAAGCATACCCAGCCTATAATCCCACTCTAAATAGTCTGAAGACCAACCACTACATACTCGTAGTAAAACAAGCAGTTCACAGCTCTGTGAAGAAGATAAAGACAACAGGGTGACAACCCCAAAATAAAGGTGAACACAGCTCAAGTCAGCAAGACGACTCAAAGTTGTTCTTGGCCCTAGCATGGCCAAAAAAACTCAACAGCAACCCAAAAAGGTACTTGCATACACAGCAACTCAAAACCAAGGGAAGACAATAGCCCCAATCTCATAATGAAACGATGGCAACATTACACAGTCCGCAAATGGGAAAGAAGCCAAACTCCCAACATGGATAGGGGAAAACATAAACGCAGACCACAATCGGCAACATACATGGACACAATCGGTAGGGAGACATACACCTACCATTGAAAATGGTATGGAACACACAGGCACATAGCCCTGAGCATGAATGGCTCCTACACTCAAAAATCCTGAGTGACAACAACGATTTCTCTAGCTCCCCGCGTGAGGAAAAACAACGCAGAATTCCTGTGTGTGAGAATGTGAGAGAATGAATCTCTACATGAGGATGGGAAAAATGATGGAGAATCTTCAAAATGGTGTGTGTGAGGAAGCAGACCTCCCTGCGTGAGAATGAGCAAGACCAAAACTGTGAGTGCAAGAGTGGGAAAAGTGGAGTGAGTGGGAAGAATGGAATGCCGCTTCTCTGCCCCCAGCGACGTGAAGAGGAAGAGTCCGCTGGTGGAGTGGGCACATGGGAAAGGACTGACAGTCCTGCCACACCCACCACTACTCAGCAATAACTACTCCCAACGAACAGAAAGCAGAAGTTTAAATGGGTGGCCGACACATGGCAAACTCCCAATGACCCCCACGGGTTGGGAAATCCCCCCCTTAACCTTAGGAATCATGCCCTTTTCATTTAACGTTGCACTGTCGTAGCTGGTTGTAGGTTTATTTTAATTGATGTGCATATTTACATGATTCCCAAAATTATAATGTGTCGAATAGCACGATATACCATCGGCAACGATCCCCATTGTCGAAACATACACAACCAAATCGTTGGTGGGGATTTTGCCTTTAGCTCCACACCACAATTAACTACAATATATACATCATGTATCTTTTAATGCAAGCGGGGTCAAAACTGGGACATTACAATCCCCTCCCCCTTGGAATAACACCATCCTTGGTGTTCCAATACATAGGAATACATATACAATTTGCACATCCAAAATTTCAAAATTTTGCAGATCTGTCCCACGTTCAATTAATTACTTTGAGCTTTCAGGACCAAGCCCCTTGGCTTCCACGAGCTTCTCCTACTATTTCTCAACTTTTGGCTCATCCCCAAGTCTAGGAACTTTGTGGCTGCTACCCTCTTTATGTTCCCTCGTTGAGCAGTCCTGGTGTAAATGATGTCCTATGCATTTCCAACATTTCACTGGCTGCTTCATCTTTACCTGCTCAATTTCCTTTGAGTCTTCATGCCTGGAATGTTTCTTAATGGATTTCTTGGATGAATGTCCCATCATTGGTCCACATTTCTTTCCTTTACGGATTGCCCCTAGAAGGCTTTTTACCTCCTTTTGCAAACCAATAGAGTCTTGCAAAATATGGCGATTCATCTCATTCTGCCTTTTCTGTATCTTGAGCATTTCTCCAAGATTCTCTTGGGTCCTGGCAATCGTTTGAAGGAGACTTCCAGCCAATTACAGCAACTTTTGTTCTGCTGCCATGGTCAATGTGCACCACTGGATTTCACTTTTCTCACCTGTGAAATGCATCATTGAAATTCTATTAGACCAAGAATAATGTAGGCATTAAAATAAGTCAATTAATTGCCCAATTGGCATGACAGTCCAAGTCTCATCAAGGAGACTTTCATATTTTTCATGCCTTCCCAACAGGCACATGAGCTCATTCATGTCCATTCTTGGGCAGGGAATTAACTATTCCAGCATTCACAATTTACTTTATGCAAATAAACACATTCTATTTTCAGTCAGACATGCATTCAACAATCCTTTGTTTTCACAATGCATAAATATATATATATATATATATATATATATATATATATATAATCAGAAGGAAGAGAGACAACAACAAGATTGTTTCCCCTCTTTGTCTTGTTCCATCCTGGAACCCAAACCACCGATGTGGCTTTTCATGCTCTCAGGCTCTTTCACTTCACTGTGAATGTTGGACCAATCCCTCTTGGTCATGACACTTAGTGTCTTTGGTCTATTTCAAACCTCTCAACCATGGAGCCTCCCCACATGGTTTGTCTCGGTTTCTATGACCTTCACAGTCTCACTAGCACCTTTTCATTACTGCTCATTTTGAGCTCTTCAGGATAGTCACATGTCCACATGCACCCCTAGGATGCTTTCGTAGTCCTCACTTCCAGTGATACCTATATTTAAACATTGAATAGATTCACATGTTTAGTTTATTCTCATCGGTTTTTATCTCTTAAACAAGAGCTTAAAACATCATAATCAAATCATATACACATGTATATTCACAAGCAAGAAATTGCAAAATAATCCAATACTTATCTGTATTGTGCGTTTTCTCTCTGGTCCACAGGATCTTGCTTCTCTTTACAAGCCTGGGGATTTCCTATGGACTTGGATGTTAGGTCAGCACGTAGGCTGCTTCACAACATCCTTTTATATATATCAGGCACAGTCAAGCCAAACTTTAGTTGGGTTTATCAGACCGTCAACAAATCGCCTGCACTTATATCAACAATACACTTATATCAACAATGCACTTATATCAACAACCAATCATCATCCAAGCCAACGCAGTTGGGTTTATCAGGACATTAACAACAACATATGCACTTATATCAACAACCAATCATCAACCAAGCCAACACAGTTCGGTTTATCAGGCCATTAACAACAACATATGCACTTATATCAACAATAAACGACCATTTCCAGGTTTCATTTCCAGCCGTGAGCTCTAATTCCATTTAGTGTACAACACCAGGCTACATCTATTTAGCCTGACAACACAAGAAATATAAGCAAACTCATCAGCGTTATTGCTCTAAAACTGTAATCATACTTCACATCATTCACTATCAAGTATTGAGACACCAGGAGTGCATCCACTCCATAGGGTGTAATCAATATTGAAAACCCTTCCATGATCCGACATCGAAAAAGTGTGCACCCTTTTTCGGTGTGTGCCATGTAGGCCCTATTCATACTCAAGCAATCTGCCATAATGGAAATAAATCAAAACATGTTCTGCATATGGAATCTTAATAATTTGACATGCATATTCTTAGCTAGGGTCATAGAACACTTATCCATTTGCCGAGGCAATATTCCTTCATTAAGGAGGAGTGGGGGCTCCCTTCTCTGAGTTGAGAGTCCCTCGGTTTTCCATCCCAAATCCTCTTTACATTTCATATCCACACATGTCTTATCGACATAATCTATACCATCTCACTCATGCTGCTTACCAAACATGTAGTGTAGATGAGACATTTCCAAAATGTCCAATGGAGTTTCACCCAAAACCCATTTCCAAGATAAGGGAAAACCTCCCCATGAAGTTTGGCTCTTGCAAGCCATCACAGATGATCTTCATGCGATGTGTACCCCTGGAACATTCATCAAGTGGCCAAACAGTCAATCATTATCTGATAATACAATCCAAATTTGATTGTTCCATAACCAAACAATGACATTAGTAATTCAATTCAATAGGAATTTGCAACTCTCTCTACTACAGAAATTGATTTGCTTGGCAATGAGGTGATGCTCAATTGTGGGTCTCTTGTAAGCAGCACCACTATGCCCATTATAATTTTATGCTTACTAGCATAACAGGAATACCCACTTACAATGCGTCCTCCTGACACAATCTTATGCAAGCCAATAGCAATTAGTAGTTGTCAGCAATCTCTCAAATCCTATATTCACAAATTCAAAGTTAACAACCCATTACGCATACAAACTAGTTTCATAGCCATGCGACCCTTCTCATTAGGTTTGGCTCTTTCACATGGTAGATTCCGGCCTTTGTCATGGCCTTACTCACATTGCCATGCTCCAAACAATCTACCTAAAACTTGAACTTCAATCAGCCCAACACTTGGTAAATCGTGATGCATATAACCTTTTTATTGCTATAACAATCCCTGAAGCATTTTCAGAATTTATAAAATTCAAATACTTCCAGTTGTTAATCACATCAATACTACCAAAACTCATTTACTTCACGCCATCATTATCATACTTTAATTTACATGGTACAATCCCCTCATTTATGTAATTTAAATGAAAGGTTTAGATACTTCTTACTTCACAAGTGTATCATTTGTACCACTTTTCCCGTCCATAGAGCATTTCCGGTAGCCAATTGATCCTGACTACCCTCTTCATGCACTTACTATCCTGCATTCATAACAGCTCTTGAAATGGTTCTAGAATTGTCATCAATTTATCATTTTAGCCATTAGTTATTCATAATATCACATGCACTATCTCAATGCATTCATGCAATGCATCACAACATTTGCACCCATACTTATGTAATCAATTACTCACACCTTTCATATGCATCCATTCAATGCATAACTACAAGATTTAAAAATATTTTAATGCATATCCACTCAATGCTACCCTGCATTGATTTAGGAATACTATTCATTCAAACATACCATGCATGGCCTAACCATGACTACTTCATATAGGATGCATTACTATAATCAAGACCATCAGTACTCACTTCCTTTGAGTTACTATGTTCATAACAACACATACAGGCATGACACATTTCTATATGAACGTAGTATAAAATTCAAATACCCACATGGTATGAGATCTCTTACCTTTACCACTCCATGCAATTTGTCATAATCAAACCCTTACCTTCATGGGTCCTACTTACACCCTTGACATTACCAGTTTGGTTGGTCCTTTGCAGGAGATTGCAGAATTTGCTCACCAACTTTTGATTCTGGACTTGTTTCCTTATCCCTTTCTCCATAGGGTTGCTAGTCACATTCATCAGCATCAACAACATATTCATCCATGTCCATGTTGTCGTTGGTTTTTTTTTCTTCCACTAATGCCAACACCAATGCAATAATTATCATTAGTGGTTCATTATAAATGTATAATTCTCACTATTCTTACCAACATGTAATATCCTATGCATGCAAGGCATATCCTCATACATTTCATGTATAAAACTTGTAATTATAATTAGCAAGATAGGGTTTAAGGAAATTTCCCTTTTCAAGTCCCTCATCCTTGCATGGAACTCCTCTTCCACACAACAGCTGGTTTGACTTCATGGTCTTGCTACCTCTAGGCATGCAATTCCCAAATTTGTCCATATTGATAGCAGCACATTTCTCTTTCAAGAAATCACTAGCACTTTGCTACTCCACACTCAAATTCTGGTGACTCTCCCTTGTTCCCTACTGGATAAGCTTTCCAACGCCTATCCACATGCTTCATTCTGACCTCGGGTGTGAAAACCACACCACTTCAAAAATGATGCTTTTTACCAAATGTATTCTGGTCTAAAATGTCAACCTCACCCACCTGAAATTATCTTCCTTTTCAGTAATCCACTGGCAATCTGCTTAAAATCCACTGAAAATTCCCACTTGAAAACCCCAAAAATTCCTTTTCCCCAATCAGATCTCTTTCCAACTAAATTTCTGAAATTTTGGTGATCAAATCAACAATTTCCTCCGTTGCTCATCAGCTGCCCTGACAACTAACATCTTCCGCTATATTGGACCTTTAGTCTTCTAAGCTTCCAGATGGCATCGATGATGCCAAGGACTGTTCATTGGGTCTCTTTCCCACTATCTTTCTAGCATTTCGGCAATCAAATCGTCTAATTCCTCCACTACTCATCGGCGGTCGGGCGCACTGTGCATCAGGCGGCTAGTCCTCACGGCTTTCGCAATGGCTGCTAATGAACCTTCTAGGGTTTTCGTGGTTCACAATCTATCAGTGGTCGGATCCTCTAGGCACTACAGCATCGGCGATCGGATCCTCTACCCGTCAACAGCTAGTTCTCTAAGCTTCCGCAACGGTGGGAAGCAAACTAACTGGAGTTTCTGTGGCCATAACTCTGTCAGCGGTTGGAACAACTAGCAACTGTAATCTTTCGATCGGCGGCTGAAAGCACTAATTGATGCGGCGTCGAGCGATTAGTCTTCTAGGTAGCCACAACGACAGACATCAATCCTATTGCGGGTTCCGCAGACCTTAATACGCCATCGGTCATCGAAAGGACTAACCACTACGCATCGGCAACGAAATCCACTATCTTCCACCGATCGCTGATGGGTTTCGACCCTTAGATAAATTTTCGAAAAAAAAATCTTCTTTACATCGGCTTCTCCTTCAACTAATAATCGTCGATCTACTTCACTAGACCTCAGCAGCTTCATCTTCTATCCATCGGTGATCCCATCCTCTAGTCATCAGCGATCCCAACAACTAAACGTTTTCGATCGCCGATGATCTCATGCCTTAGAAAAAATTTGGAAACTTTTTCTCCTCTGTCTTCCGCCGCATCAGTTGTCAAAACAACTATTCGATGCGGGATCGGTGGTCGAGAACTCTACCCATCGGAAGATTAGTCCACTAGAATTCTGCAATGGCAGGCACACGAACCACTAATTCTTACCGACGTTCATCGACGACCAATACAATTACTAACATTTTCTGATGGCCGACAAATACTTAGAAAAATTTATGCTACTTTTCTTCTTTGTCTTCTGCCGCATCGTCTATCGGAGCAACTATCCGTCGGGTGGATAGCACATTAAATGGCCGCAATGACGGATGTATCATCATCTAATCTCTTTCGATGTTCATTGGCAACTTCATCATCTAAGCATCGGCAGCTTCATCATCTAAGCATCAACGACTCAATCAGGATAATCATCGTCGATCGCTAATGATTTCACGACTTAGAAAAAATTTCAAAATTTCCTCTCCGCCATCGCTGTCAGCAGTTCAACCCACTATCATCTTGGTTCTTTCGACAATGTTTCGATGGTCCAAACAGCTAACTGTCGATGATCAATCTACTAACCTCCGTCGACGTGTCATCAGCAATCCCTTCATCTTAGTGCCGTTGATCGCCAATGGTCGGCGTCGAGTGGTCTTTCCGCAAAAAGGGGCCGACAAATATTCGACCTTCAGCTGATCCCCTCCGCAACTGTGGCTCCGACTTCCATTGTTCTCCGCCGACGGCCAACGAACACATAGAAAAATTTCACAATTTTCCTTCCGCCTTCAAGTGAGTTTCACACTACATGTTCCAATGTGTCGGAGGACCTTCCAACTAAGTGATCCGCTGCATCGGAAGAACTTCTCACTAAGTTTTCCGATGAGCCGACAATTATGGCACTTAGAAAAAATTTGTGAATTTTTTGTCATTCACCCATTTTCTCCTGGTTTCTTCTGGGCAGTAGGCACCCTGCCTCTGTTAACTGTTTCTCATGGCCCTCTGAGGCCCAAATGCTGCAACATAAGCTCTGTCACTGCATCTTCATAGCCCATTCAGGCCCATGCTGCAACCTAAGCTCTGATACCATACTGTAACGTCCCTGACCCTCTGACCGGCGAAGAGGACCGTTACCAAACAAACAAAAACCTCTGGGAAAATAGCCCCGTGAAGATGAACATACATATAATGCGGATATAAAAATGCTTAGAACATAAAACATGCTAAGATGCGTAAAACATACAAGGATGCATAGTTACCCAACATATAGCGGAAGCAAACATATACATTCCAGCATCAACATGTTCATCATTATGATTCATTAGACATTAGACAGTAAATGTAAATGTAGAAGAAAAATGGACAAGAATGATTATCTCTTAAATATCTCGTCCCGCAACCAGCTACGTCGCTGCAATGTTCCACCCAACCATAGGCAGCGTGCTCATCAATATTTCAACAACACTACCACCCTCGAGCTGGGCATGATTCCTCAAGGAATAAGGGTCAAGCAGGCTTACACATAGCCAAGGTACACAAATCAGCCAAGCCCACACAATAGGGTTTATCAGGCCGTCAAGGATATAGGAAAGGCTAAATGCTAAGCTGGTGGTCTCAATGGAGAGATAAGGATGCCCGCACCAGAGATAACCTGACTTCTAAGACATCCACACACCCAACACTAGGGATCAGTCCTTTCTCTACTTCCCAGTCCCTCAGGCCCTGACTTCCATTCCCAATACTCTTCAAGGGTTGTGGAGAAGAAAGCCAGCAGTCGAACTCTGTCTGAGTGGCTCCCAAACACCAGGTTTCTCGAGCATACCCAACCTCTAATCCCACTCTAAACAGTCCGAAGAGCAACCACTGCATACCTGTAGTAAAACAAACAGTTCACAGCTCTATGAAGAAGATAAAGACAACAGGGTGACAACCCCAAACAAAAGGTGAACACAAATCAAGTCAGCAAGACGACTCAAAGTTGTTCTTGGCCCTAACGTGGCCAAAACAACTCGGCAGCAACCCAAAAAGGTACTTGCATACACAGGAACTCAAAACCAGGGGAAGACAACAGCCCCAATCTCACAATGAAACGATGGCAACATTACACAGTTCGCAAATGGGAAAGAATCCAAACTCCCAGCATGGATAGGGGAAAACATAAACGTAGACCACAATCGGAAACATACATGGCCACAATCGGTAGGGAGACATACACCTACCATCGAAAATGGTATGGAACACACAGGCACACAGCCCTGAGCGTGAATGGCTCCTACACTCGAAAATTTTGAGTGACAGCAACAATTTCTCCAGCTCCCTACGTGAGGAAAAACAATGCAGAATTCCTGTGCGTGAGAATGTGAGAGGACGACTCTCTACGTGAGGATGGGAAAAATGATGGAGAATCTTCAAAATGGTGCGCGTGAGGAAGCAGACATCCCTGCATGAGAATGAGAAAGACCAAAACCGTGAGTGCAAGAGTGGGAAAAGTGGAGTGAGTGGGAAGAATGGAATGTCGCTTCTGTGCCCCTAGTGACGTGAAGAGGAAGAGTCCGCTGGTGGAGTGGGAATGTGGGCAAGGACTGACAGTCCTGCCACACCCACCACTACTCAGCAATAACTTCTCCCAACTAACAGACAACAGAATTTTAAATGGGTGGCCGACACATGGAAAACTCCCAATGACTCAAACGGGTTGGGAAATCCCCCCCTTAACCTTAGGAATCATGCCCTTTTCATTTAACGTTGCACCATTGCAGCTGGCTGTAGGTTTATTTTAATTGATGTGCATATTTACATGATGCCCAAAACTATAATGTGTCGGATAGCATGATATACCATCGGCAACGATCCCCATTGCCGAAACATACACAGCCAAATCGATGGTGGGGCTTTTGCCTTTAGCTCCACACCACGATTAATTACAATATATACATCATGTATCATTTAATGCTAATGGGGTCAAAACCGAGACATTACACCTTTCACCTAAAGCAACCTGTAAAAGCTAGAAAGTCCTTCAAACAAGCATGGTTAATCTTGTACATTTCATCATAAAAGACAAAGAGAATATTAGTACAACCAAATACAACCTATTACTCCTAAAATATTCTACAAATAAAACATAAATGAACAAATTCAAATCAGCTAATGTTCATCCAAAAGGAAGCTAGATCAATACTACCAAACTTGACAAAAAGAAAAGCCTAATTTAGTTGAATATCACCTCATAAATTATCCAATTGCATAACCATGAGACAATGCCACAATGAGCCTCCAAATCCTTCAATATTTATCAACAAAATATCGGCAACATAAGTACAACGGGCATAGTTTCAATACATCCTATTGAAAGAGGAGAAAGACCCTGCTTTTATAGCAAAAAAGGAGCTCAAACCCCAATGGGGAGAATTTCTCAAGTGTGAGGTGGTTTTTGGGGTTGACAAAATCACAGGAGGAAGTTTTAATTCATGGGAGAGGAGGCTTCCACCTCTCTTGAGGTATCCCACTTGGCTTGGGAATCCTCTACCTCATGTAACAACTCCTTCCAAGTGGCAAAAAAAACCCTGATTTAGAGAATGTGCCCCCCTTTGGTGGAGGTGAGTTGGAGATCCTCCCTTAATGATATAAGATGCTCCTCTATGCTCGTAATTTCCCCAGACAATATCCTCAACAACCCTGACACCTCATAGACAAGTCCCATACAAGCTTCCTTTGATTTAGGAATTAGATTTTCTCCAATTTTCCCATTTATTTAACCCTCTGAGTCATTTTGGATAGAAAATAAAAATTGAAAATTGAAAATTACTAATTTGACTCTCAAAAGTGGGTTCATGGGTTAAGTGGGGGATCTGGGTCCAAATTTTCTCCCCGTGACCAAACTGTCTCCCTAGGCCCAATTTTATGACCTTTTGAAATTTTACAATTAAAATACACCTTATCGATGATTTTATTAAAAATATAAAAATATAAAAAATCATATGAAATACTTAGCACATGTCCAAGAAACTTTGGTACTATGAATAGATGTCACGTCCCCGTCCCTCCGACCAGCGAAGAGGACGCGACCATGGCGTTAACCATCCGGGCAACCAGCCCCATGAACATGTGAATTCATAAAATTGTTGAAATGCTGAAATAAAATGCTTTGAACTAGACATGCATACATGATCATTTATCATACACAGATGCAATTGTTTATCATGCATAGTGGAAACTACATACATTAATACAAGCATTCATTCAACATGTTCATCACATTCATTAACAGAAAATATGGTTGCAGAAGTAAAATAGGCAAGATTACTTATCTTATGAGGAACTCAATCCACAACCAGCTACGTTGCTGCAACGTTCCATTCAACCATAGGACAGCGTGCTCCTTAATCTCTCAGCAACGCTGCCACCCCTAAGCTGGGCATGATTCTCCAAGGAATAAGGGAACAAGCAGGATTACACATAGCCAAGGATACACAAAGCATAGCCAAGCCAACACAGTTGGGTTTATCAGGCCATCAAGGAGTTGGGAAAGGCTAAATGCTAAGCTGGTGAGCTCATTGTAGAGCTAGGAACACCTACACCAGAACTAGCCTGACTTCTAAGAAACCCACACACACCCAACACAAGGAATTAGTCCCTTCTCTGCTACACAGTACCTCAGGCCCTGCATTCCCTTCCAGTGCTATTCAGGGGTTGTGGAGAAGAAAGCTAGCCCTCTAGCTCCATCTGTGTGGTTTCCAGCCACCAGGTTTATCAAGAAAACCAAGCCCCCATCCCTGCTCCCTACACAGTCCAAAGACCAACCATTGCACGTATGCAATCAATCAGCAGTTATAGCTTAACAAGGGAAACGATTCCTGAGTCGTTCTTGGCCCTCTCGTGGCCAAAACGACTCCAAACAATCTACAACAGCCCCAAAGCGTAACAGCAAACACAATCACAGGGGAAAATACTCCCAAGTGAATTATACAGTCCCAAACAAAATCAGTGAGCGCCGCTCACAACATGGGGAAAATGACTACAAACAGTCTGTGCATGAGGGAAACTTGCACCAGACCCCAAATGTAAAGAAGACCGCAACAATAACAATGTAAGGGAAACCACAATAACCCGAAATCAGCCTGTGAGGTAGGTATCTGCCCACACTATCCACGGAATCTATAGAGGAGAACAACGTGACTAAAACCAGGTAAATTCCCGTGCGTGGAGGTGAAAAGACAGTGGAGAGGATGTGCAGGGGAGTGAAATGCAATCGTGAGTCCCCTGGAGTGATGGTGGTGGTTTTCCCTTGCCACTGTGAAGTCAACCACGGGTGGAGTGTGCATGTAGGCAAGGACTGACAGTCCTGCCACCCCACTCCCAAAAAAAATAACTGCCTCAACCACCAGCAACAATTCTTAATGGAGGTGGTTGAGTAAGACAAGGTGGTGACACATGGTTTTTTTCATGGCTCAAGGTTTGACAATTTGCCCCACCCTTATCCTTGTGAAAATCATTCCCCTTCTCAATTTAGTTGCCGCGAACGTAGCTAGTCGGGTTCATTTTAATTAAAGATGCATATTTACATGATGATAAAACTTAATGTGTATGCCACATGCCCTGATATACCATCGGTGACAATTTTAAATCCAAAACATAGCATAACTGATCAATGGTGGGGCCTTGGCCTTTAGCTCCGCACCATGATCATTTACAATATATACATCATGTACATCTAATGCAACGGGGTCAAAACTGGGGTGTTACATTCCCCTCCCCTTTCAATAGCACTGTCCTCAGTGCTTTACAAAATTTGAACAAAATGCTACACTGGTATCGCCTCAGTGTTCCGCAAAATCGAACAAAAATGGATGTGCCAATCGCATGGCATCCTCCAGCTCCCATGTATCCTCTTCAGGTCTGTAGTGCTTCCATTGCACCTTACCTGACCTATGGACCGGTTCCACCTAAATCACATCCCACTTTATCACATGGTTAGGATCATGTACATATCTCTTAAGCAAAGAAACATGAAAAACATTATGAGCCCTAGTGCTAGCAGGCAATGCAAGTCTATATGCAACTGGCCCTATTCTTTCAAGCACTTCAAATGGCCCACAATATCTTGGTGACAGCTTGGCACAACTTCCAAGCTTCAAGGAACTCTTCCTTTCCCTCACTCTGAGGTAAACATGATCCCCAACATTGAACTCCTTGTTCACCCTATGCTTATCTGCATAGATTTTCTGTCTGTCTTGTGCTGCTTTCAGATTCTGCCTAATCTTTACAACCTCTTGCTCCATTTCCTTGAGCAATTCTGGTCCAAGCACAATCCTATTCACTGGATTATCCCAAGTCACAGGTGTCCTACACCTTCTTCCATACAAAGCTTCATACGGACTCATCCCCAAGGATGCCTGTTGTCCATTATTATAAGCAAACTCTACCAAGTGTAAGTAATCTTCCCACTTGGTTGGTTTGTCCATTACGTACATGCGAAGCATATCTTCAAGCACCTGATTAACTCTCTCTGTCTGACCATCTGTCTGAAGATGGTATGCAGTGCTGAATTTTAGCTTTGTACCCAAATCTGCAAACAACCCCTTCCAAAAATTGGAAGTGAACTTGACATCTCTGTCAGAGACTATTGCCTTCGGCAATCCATGCAATTTGAATATCTCCTTCATGAAGATCTTTGCAATGTCATTAGTCTTATGCGTAAACTGAACCGGTATAAAATGTGCTGCCTTAGTTAACCTGTCTACCACAACCATGATGGAATCATGTTGTCTCCAAGTCATCGACAATCCTATAGTAAAATCCATGGAAATAAATTCCCATTTCCATTCTGGAACTGGCAAAGGCTGCAATAAGCCTGCTGGATTTTGATGCTCAACCTTTACCTGCTGGCATTCCATACACCTCAAGATGTACTCTGCCATATCCCTTTTCATTCCTAGCCAAAAGTACTGCTTTCTAGCCGTAGCAATTGTCTTCTGATATCCTGGGTGACCAGAATACGGAGCTTGATGGATTTCATCCATAACAACTCTCCTCAAATATGCTATATCTGGAATATAAATTCTACCTTTATAAGAAAGAATTCCATCTTCTTCCAATTTATATCCTTCATACCTCTTCTCAAGACCTTGCTGCTGCAACTTGTCTTTTACCTGCTCATACAATTCGTCTCCAGCAACATGACTAACAATCTTCTGCCTCAAATCTGATTGGCAAATACTAAGAGATTCCACATGCATTTCCTGCACCTTCCTGCTGAGTGCATCAGCTACCTTATTTTCCTTTCCCTTTATGTGCTTGATTTCAAAATCAAACTCACATAAAAATTCCAGCCATCTTGCTTGCCTAGCATTCAGAGTAGGTTGATCAAACAAATACTTCAGTCCACAATGGTCTGTTCGGAGCTCAAATATCCTGCCCATCAAGTAATGCCTCCACATCTTGAGAGCATGTACTATGGCTGCAAGCTCTAGATCATGAGTGGCATAGTTCTTCTCATGTTCCTTTAGCTTTCTTGACTCATCAAATATCACGTGGTTGTCCTGCATAAGGACTCCTCCAAGCCCTTGTCCGCATGCATCGGTACACACCACAAAATATTTTTCTGGATCTGCAACTTTCAATACTGGTGCACTGGTGAGAAGACTCTTCAACTGCTGGAAGCTTTCTTCACACCTCGATGTCCATTTGAACTTCATCCCCTTCTTTTGCAAAGAAGTGATGGCATGTGCAACTTTGGAGAATCCCTCAATGAATCTCCTATAGTATCCTGCAAGTCCCATAAAAGATCTTACATCCGTCACATTTCTTGGATTATGCCAATTCATAATGGCTTCAATCTTTTCAGGGTCCATAGATATACCTTCCTCTGAGATAATGTGACCCAAATACGGAAT
>LPNX011092288.1:38145-153157 GCA_001517045.1 Pseudotsuga menziesii | reverse complement strand
TGAAAATTCATTGAAAATGGTTTTAAATGTCTTTATTTTCTGGAATTATTTACAATTTTGTCAATAAAAATGCCTTATTTTGTACATAAAAATGTCTTAATTTATAGAAAAAATCGTAAAATGTATATGTTTTTCATTATAAATTGCTTAAAAATGTATGTTATTTTGTTAAATTTCAAAAAACACACTTGAAAATAGAAATTAAAAATATTTTACAACAAAGATAATTCAAAGGCCCCAAAAAATGTCTGAAAATGAAAATGTGTGATACTGGCATCAACCATTTTTGAAACGGGGGTAAAAATAGCTACTAAAATTAGGAGAGAGAAAAATGAGAACTGTGTCGAGTTCTCGTTTCATAGTATAAGTGGTTGTTTCCTTAGTTTTGTAATGAAAGTAAAGATGCAAGTCATGACAATTAATATTAATATCTAATAACCGTCAGTTGTGATTGAAGGGAGATGCTAAAAAGTAGTGGGCTATGAACCCATGAGATGAAAATGATGAGGGAAACCTATAAAACCTAGTGGTCCTAGCCTTGTCTAAACTATGGTGTAGTCCTTGTCGACTTATGTTGGCCAATGTGTTTAAAACCTTAGTTGGATCCTTATTTATGTTAATTGTTTGTTATATTGAAACCTAAGTTAAGGACTTTAGTTTAATGAGTTTCATGTTTTGATGGAATAGAAGTCATATTGAGTGGGATCAATGATTGATGGATGGAAGCACGTAGTTATTATCCCGCATGCATAAAATATCATTCTCCCTACTGATACGATTACTCTAGTAATCCATTGAGAGGAACTATTGATTATGTATGTCTTGTATCCTAATCTATGAAACTTATCAACAACCAAATACTTAGACTCAAGAGTGAAATCAACCATGTACCTGCCAAACAAATGATGAAATTGTTGGTTGTAAGAGTTATTGGTTCCCCCTCCCAATCTAGCCCCGGAACAATAGAAAGAGGGTTAAATTCTTAAGGGAATGCATAGGAAGAGAATGAATTTCTCATCATTGTGTTGGATAGACTAAGTTGGGATATGAATGGTCGATTGTTGTATGTGATATTATAGTACACTTATATTAACTATGTAGTTTGGATGGGTGTGAGATGTTTAGAACTAATCTATGGAGTTTTCTTCTTGTGGATGTATACCCTCGGCTCAGGGGAGGTGGTATTATTGAAAGATTCAATAGAAAGGCTTACCTAAGGTTGGGTTGATCGTCCCTCACATATAGTCAATTTCTATTATTTTGGATTTCATATGAGTTTTTACTCTAATCTCGTGGTTGCAATTTTTATGGTAAAGAAATTGATCTATAAATTTGGTAATGTTTAACTTGTTTCGAACATAGATAATCTAACTTTCTAATACCTTGGTCAATCATCGAACTAGTTATGCTCTATTTATCATTCCCTTGTTTATTATAGAGTGACTGGGTGTTTTAAACTTAGGAAATCGTGAGACAATGTATACATCTATTTTAATGAGATTTTCAATCATATGACGAGAAATACAACGCATAATATCATAGATCAACTAATACCACCATTTTTATTATGATTGATGTGTATTTATGAGTAGTAGAACGCAACAAATTGTGGGTCAATGAATACCTCTGTTTTACATGTGTTTGTTGGTTGTTTGATGAGCATATAATTAAAAAAAATCAATGAAAATGTAAGGAAGCAATTGTCCCTTTCCTTTATAGAATGCTAGGTGTATAACAATGTTGGAAATCACTCAGCATAATAGAGTTTTTCCATAGCTTTCTCTTAGCGCTAGAAGAATACACCGGGAAAGGCTAGTGAAACTCTACATGCATATTTGTATCCCTAAAACCTTCTTCGTATCTATAATCACAAGGGGGTTTTCTTCTCTCCTTGTTACATTTGTATTGGATATCATTTGGACTCTAACTATCGTTGCTACTTATCCTTATAATAAAAAACATATCATTTATTTTAGAGAGGCCATGACATGCTCTGAGTCACACAAGTTTAAAAAAACTTACCTCCTTGCATATGCATTCATCAAAAAGTTGGCATTAAACAAAATTTGTGGATGTTATGCATTATGTTGGAAAAATAATAATTTTAGGCTTTTGGCTAGTTTCAATGATCATTGAAATCTACCATTATAGTGAGGAGACATTTTCCTCACTAATTATAAATGAAACAATTCTAGAGAGTTGTAGAAATTATTCTTCTAGCCATACATAGGCCTATGATGTTGTTAGATATGTGTATATTTGTTTATTGTTTTATGGTGATATTAGATATATGCCAGTTGGTCCAATGATTTTTTATAATTGCCATGCTAGGATACTAGTTTGGTATTCTTATTAGAAAATGAAAGGACTGATATGCATTCTTTTGGATTTAAAACATGAACTTTTGTTTCTTAGTATTAGAGAAGGTCTATAAGGCAACAATTTTTCATTTAGAAATTTACTTGCTAGGTATATTGAGCTTTTATTAGGGAAAAATGGCTTATCGATACTGTAGCTAGAGGAAATAATCTTAAATGCTTCAAAGTAATTTTAGTTTGTCATAATTTTAGGGATATGTGTGTACCCATTTCAGGGTTTTGTTGTTATTTGAAGGGATCTACTAAATACCATTGCAATAGATTCACACTAGTATGAAATAAACATTCTTGATTTCTCTAGTGATTTAAGAAATAATGATGTTTTGAGCTTATTCTTCTCAAGTATAATCTAACTGACATATGTGTAGCTTAATGTAATTGAAGTTATGGGTGTAAATATTAATAGTTGTTGTAGAAATTGACCAAAAAATCATACCTTAGTCATTCATAAAAATTTTGACACACTTAGCATCACCTAGATTTCAGTCTTAAACCGTTAGTAATTAAACAATACTTCATATGCATTTCAACCAACAACCATGAAACTAAAACAATGAAACTAAGTATGTTTGCAGCACAAAAATAACATGGAACAACATACTTATAATTCAATTAAACAACACATTTTGGTCAACTAGACCCTGGACACCCCCCCCACCTTGGGGAAAACCAGTCAAAGAGTAAATTCATTCAACATTTTTAGGCGATAAAATTGAGTTTACAACAGCATTTAAACAATAATAAATGATTGTACTAGCACCTCAAAAACTATGCAACACCTCGATTTGCATGCCCAAAATACAGTATGGCCTGCACGACCTCCACCACATCAACACCTTTTCAAAACTTGTTCCTAGCACCTCGATTTTCATGCCCAACAGTTAATGTATAACCTGTACAACCGCAACCTCAATTTTTGTGCAACAAAACAACTCCTCAATTTGCATGTCAACAAAGGAGTACGACCAACATAAAATATAGTACGAACCGACATAAATTCTCTCTTAGGAAGCATACCTCTCCTTGGGAATCAAGATCCCTTCTTGGGGATCATTCCCTATCTTCAAAAATGTGCTCCTACTCTCCAAAACTCAAAACATGCCAAAATTACAAAAGGTCCAAATAAGAGACAAAAGTCAATCCTAACTAAAACAAGAATCGAAAGGTCCAAACAAGAGACAAAAGTCAAGGGAAATACTTAAAGGGAAAGGTAATATGTTTTATGGTAATTCTTATTTATTCCAACAAAAAAAATCAATATTCATGGCTTGAAATAACCAAGAAATCTAACTAGTCTAACAACAAGCCTATATATTATATTTTCATCCCAACCAAGTTATTCTCAAATTTTATTTCTCCTACCTAGCATTTCCACAAATTGATTTTATGTTATTCTAATGATGAGATCAACAAATATGAAACCCCTTTTGATATATTAAATACAAACTTCATGTTACAGTCAATTTCAACCCTTAATATGCAACATTTTTTTCATTATTAAAGGAAACTATGCAATCCATCTAAAGGAAACTATGCAAGCCATAAGAGAATTCATACAAGGAATAAAACCAAATACTTTTAAAGAGAAAAACCTAACTTAATAATGTAACCATCCATATGAAAAACTTCTCTTTTAATGTTGCGTTTGACACTTTATGATGAAGTAAGTGTCTACATTCCAAGGAATATTATAATTTTGTTATTGAATTAACATATGGGAGGGAGTTGGTAGGTGATAAGTGGTAGAGGATATGACACATAAAATATGTATTCTCCAAGCCCCTAGTCATTGATAGGAAATACCTCCCATGTTTTCTTGAACATATACCACATATTTAAGTTTCCTTAAACATATATCATATCTTCATCTTCTGATTTACTAGGGCACCTACATTTGGTTTTTAAATCACTACAAATCCACTTGTTGCAAAACCGAATATGGATTACTACAACTTTCATAAGTTGTGAATGGAGCAAGTTTTAGGAAATGGATGAAGGAAATGATGAGATCAAACCTTATTACCACTAATCAATGTGTCATTTTCTTATTAAAGATTGCTATGAAATCCTCCCAACCTTTTTGTAAATCATGTCTTCTCCTTCTTTTTTTAAATAGTTGTTGACAATCATAATTAGCATTCTTAATCTAATTGGGTCTACCATATTCTTAGTGATCAAACATGTATTCTATATGAGATGATAATAGTAATTTTATATAGTTACTTAGAATCTTTCTATTTTAAGCTAGCTAATTTTGAGCCTTTTTTATGCTTGTTACTCCACTACTTAATTAAGGAAGAGAAGTTCTTGTATAAAAAAGGCAAAAAACTGATAGAAGTCTTTTGATAAACACATTTTATAAATTTTTGAGGACCTATTTCATCTTCTAAGGAGCTCCATTTGATACATCTTTATATTTCTTTATGATAAAGGGAGTTCTTAATTCATTTTTATTAAAGTAGGTTCTTCTCAATAGAATATGTGTGTTGTTGTTTCATTATTATTGTTAGATTTGTTATCTTTGTTGTGTGTTTATCATTAATATTTAGAATAAGTATCACATACATATGAGTTTAACTTAAGCTAATAAATTACACTAAAAATGTTTTAATGAAAGTTTAGTTACATGTTGAAGTGTTTGATAGAAGTAATTGTCATTAAATGCCAAAGTGGAGTGGTAATTTTTTCTAGTGCCATTTAATTCAACATATAGATTATAGTGTTGATGTAATTTTCATTCTTAAATTTATGATGTAATTTCCTTCTACACTAAAATATAGAAACCAACTACAAAGAGTCATTAAACTTGCATATATATTACATGGTATGTCATAACATTTATGTTCCTTAGGTTGATAATTAAATGATAAATTAGTTTAACCATTTATCTTACTTACTATATATGATGATTGAAATCACACTGAACTATGTCACCTAATCCCAACTCTTCAAATGTAATAAAAGGAGGTTTATTTATTTAATATAATCATCTTTTAAAAAGTGAAAAGACACTCTAACAACAATCACATTGAAAGTATATAATACTTTAATAAAAAAAATCCTTCAAACGTTGATTAGTCAAGTTAAATACATTAACAACTTGAGAAAGTGATTATATAGACTTGAAATCAATTAAGTAGTTCCCTAAGTATATCTTTATTAGAAACAATAAATAAGAAATAAAACAAATATAATCACCTTTAATTGATTTTTGATGTTAAAAATCGAGGAAACGACTACATACAATGTATCCTTGAAAATACTAATGCACGATGAGATACAAATGTGTGGGATTTTGATAAGATAGAGAGTATAATTAATCAAATAAATTGTAAGGTCTTGATATGTTGAGAGCTCTTATGTAATGGTTGTAGTTTGGGTGGTTGGGAGGAATGAATGTTACTCTCTCCACCCAGGTTCTATTTTTATAAGAGACATGTTTGATCTTGTTGAGTCTCTATGTAATGAATGAGTGGACCTATCATTATTATTATTTTTTCTTTCCATTTACTTTTTAGTGACTTTTTTTACTTACGAAAAGTCAATGTCATTTCACAGGATGGAGCTAAATCCGGAATAATTTCCCACATAAGCTTTAGCACCAAGTTCAGTGCCAAATTTAGATCCAAACTAATTAAGCACCAAATTTAGAGTCAAATTTAGCACCAGGTTTGGCTTAGTGGAATTTTTAGAGACAGATTTGTGCTAAATTTAGCACTATGTTTAACACTAGGTTTAGCATCATATTTAGCACTAGGTTTCCTTATGAACTATATAAAATCAAGGGAAACTTTTCAAAATGAAAGCTAAGTATTATCAAAGGTTAAAAATAAGCCACATGTCTCAAATCGGATGAGTTGGAGGAAATTTCAATTATTTTAATTAAAAGCTCTAATTTTCCCTCATAAAAGCCTCTCAAAACCTACTCTTTCATTATTTTTTCATTTCCTATCTTTATCTATTCTATTCTCCACCCTTCACTTTTCTCCCTTAAGGTTTCCTCTCTTAAGGTTTCATTCTCATAGAGGATAGGGTTTTGGTTTCAAAGAGGAACCTCCATGAGGAAGATAATGGATTTTCCTTTCATTTTCTTCCTTCCTTTCTCTTTTACTTTGATTTTCCTTTATTAATTTACCAATGGTTATAGTTGTTTTGTTGTTGCATGTTAAGAGTTTCATGTATGGAGGAGAAGGTTTAATCTAAGGACCTCCATAATGAAGGTAATGACTTCTCCCTTCCTTTTTCTTCCTTCCTATTTATTTATTTCAATTTATTTATTTTCTAATGTTTATTAATTTTTTTGGTTGTAGGTTTAGGGTTTCATGGCGGAACCTCCATAAGGAAGGGAATGGATTCTCCCTTCTCATTTCTCCTTTCTCTTTTGTTTTATTTTTTCTTTGTTGATTTTCTAATGCTTATTGTTGTTTTATCGCTACAAGTTTAATGGAGAAATAATAAAAAATGGCATTTTAGGCTTTTTGTTCAATGCATAGATTTAGTTCATGGGTATGGCTTAAGGAATACCCTTATATTGATGTAATGATATTAGGGTTCAAATCATTGCACCAATCTATGTCCTATTACTTTTCCATTTGTATGCACTTGTTTGTATGCATGGGTTAGGGTAATTTCAATTCAGATATGCACTTTTAAAGGTATATTTATGTGTGAATGTATCTCAAGTACCATTTTTTTATTCTAGAAAGTGATCTAGGTTCAAATTCCAACATTAACATTTTCCATTTCTATTCTCATGCTTTACCATTTTCCATTTATATTTTCATAAGTTGTAATTTAAACTAGGTTATTTTAGTTTCAGTTCAAATTTGCACTAAGTTATTTTAGTTTCAGTTCAAATTTGCACTTTTAATAATAGTTGTTTGTGGAAATATATCTCAACTGGAGCTCTTGCCTCTTGGCAAGTGATGTAGGTTCAAATCCCAACATTTACTAACCATTTTTTTGAATCTGTACCATTTTCCATTTCTATTTTTGTAAATTTAATTTATATATAATCAATGCTAAATCAGGTGCGATCCAAGCACTAAATTAGGTGCTAATCCTAGCACTAAATATGGTGTTAATTATGGCACTAAATATGATGCCAATCCTGGCACTAATTTAGGAACTCTAAAAAATTGTAAGTTCACACCAGGTTTAACACCATATTTTTCAACTCAATTGGAAAAAAAATACACTAAAAAGAATGCTAACTTAAGCGTTAATTGCATGTTTTGTTGAAGTGAATAATCCCATTCACAAAAGAAAGAAAGAAATTATATCCATATTTCAAATACAAGGTTATCTAAGCTAAATTAATAAAATCCACAATTCCTTGTGTAATTTGCTACAATTATATCTATGTCACTTATCTACATTAACCACGTCCAAAAAAAAATCGTTGCAAATGTCTTATACCTTATCTCACCTCTTGTTCCATCTTCTGTTACTATAGAGAACCATTAGACCATATATGTTTCATTCAAAAAGGGGATTTTTTCATATCTTTCATCTTCTCCATACGTAGTGTAGTTTTGATGCATGAACTAACATCATTGTGCTCACCTTCCCTTCCCATGCTTAGGTTCAAAATAGTTCCAAATATGTAGCACATTGATTTTTTTTTTTCAAAAAACTAAATCAACAAAATACATTATCATTTTTTAATTGTCCTACATAACCGTTTAACCAAAATCAATGTTGATCCATCTATATATATCTCCTTTGTGTGATTGTAGAATATCTAAGATTAATAGGTCATGGAACCTACCATCACTTATGTAAAATCTATATACTTTTTCTATACTATATGTGATACGTACCCTTACGTTGACTTGATTTAAATGATTGTATTGGCTTGGGATCGCACTTAGAGGGTGTATTTTACATTAAAATCCACAACTAATAGTATAGTATCGAGGGGAAAGGTATATGTGTATACTATAAATACTTATCTAACCATCACACCACATGGACATTGTTAAACATATTGTTTTTCTTTCCAAAAATTTCTTGATGAAATGATATACTTGCCCTTGGTGAAGCAAAAGTCAAGGTAAAATTGCATTGTTACCTTTTAAAACTATGTGTTGAATTTCTAAGTGCAATTCGAAAGAAAATGTTACCTTTAATTACACAACAGATATCTAGGATGTCACTGATGCTAAGTTTTAATTATTTTAGGATGTCACCGATGCTAAGTTTTAATTATTTCCCGCCATATAGTTCATAAGTAACATAATTGAAGGTCTAAATGTCAACCACCATCCTCAAAGGTCCATCTTCCCCATTTCCATGAATGCATTGGTTCCATAGTGCAAAACCATTGTGCTTGGGGCATGTCCCATCTAAACAATATTTTTAATATTATATGTTTATCTATCAAGCCTTATGCACATGATATTATGAATAAAAACTATTGATGAAATTGATATGGTCAAGTATTAATGCACATGGTTAGTATTAAAAACATGATGGATGTGTATATGTGTGTCATAATAATAACTAAATTCTATGCAATATTTACAACAACATGTGTAATAGTTAATGGATATTCTAAAATACCAAGATTTTCATTTTTTGAAAGATATTTGAACCATGTTTAGATTCTTAGGATCTTTTTAATCTCCCATGAAATTATATTAGTGTCATATCAAGGAATTGTTTAGTGTGGGATTTAGAGTCCTTAGAACCCCTACTCAGTTTTAGCACATTCTTATGGTTCGACCTAGATGATGTGTTTTCATGCTAAAAATCCTAGACTATTCACTCAACAACTTCAGGTAAGTTGATGTAAAAATGAAGAAACCTACCTAAAATGGCCCAATAATCTGTTTGACTTGGGTTGTCTAGGCCCATAAGAGCCTTTTTACTAGAAGGTTGTTGTAATATCCCTATTTTTAACCCTATACTTGTGTAATTGAAAGTGTAATAGTGTACCAGTTCTTGGCGAGGAGCTCAAGGACGGCCCTCGCCATAAAATTTGTAAATATGATTGTGATTTCCTAAATTGTATTTGTGGAAATTGAACCCAAGAGATAGATCAATTACACTCACAAAATTGCTAATCAAATATGCAAAATTCACACAAAAGGAGACTGAAATTGGAGCATAACTTAATCCTGTATTGAATAAGTGTACATTATCCAACCATATGAAGTAATAGGCTGCTCAAATATATAATTACATGAGAGATTCAAAAGCACTAGGTTTCTATTCGAATTGGTCAAAAAGCAGGCTTACTAAAACAAGTCAAATCCCCCATAGGTGCAAAAAGGACTTTCCAAATCCATGAAGATCCTCACAAATTAGCTAAATAAAGTGGGAAAGCTAATATGTGGTGGAAAGACAACTCATTCATGCTTTTGTATGGAGAAAAGGAAGGAGAATGATGTGGTCAAAAAACAAGGTAAGTTCCCCTAGACTAGCTTTTCCTTTATGCCTTAAAACAGATGTAAAGCAAGGCAACTTTCAGAAAAAGCAGATATGCACTTTGAGGAACTAGAAATAAAGCAGACATGATAAATATGTTTCCAGGATGATTCCAAAGCGCTCCATGACCCAGTTTAGCAAGTACTGACTTCTAGGAACATTTAGAAGTCAACTAGCATAGAGAGGAAATCTAGGATTCTAGGAATAAGACAAAAATGATTTAATTAATGTCAAATATGGGTAACTATGGGTTGATTATTCTAACACCCCCCCTTAATCCTGACTTTATGAGTAAATATCAGAAAATTATAGGGCCTAGCAACAAGGCTTAATCAGCCTTTTACATACTGCATGTCCATACAACCAAGGAAAGAGGCAAAAACCCAGTGGGAAAATCCTCCTTTAAACATGGACAGGAAAACAAAATTTTGAAAATATTTCTGTCAATCATTCTTCACCACATGATCAGCAATCCCCAGCAATGATTTGAGATTACTGAAGGTCTTCTCACAGAATACTTTGGTGAAGATGTCTGCTACTTGTTCTAAAGATGTGCAGTAGAGTATAGCAAAGGTACCATCATGCAGAAGCTCCCTGATATAGTGCATATGGATCTCAATGTGCTTGGTTCTTTGTCTTTGAACTGGATCAATGGAGATTCAAATGGTTCTTTGATTGTCACAATAGATGACTGTTGAAAACTCTGATTCAAAACCACATTTTCCAAGTATCCCCTGCAACCATAAACATTGAGTAGCTGCATTTACAACTCCTCTATACTCTGCCTTTGTAGATGAGTGTGCTATGACACTCTGCTTCTTACTTGACCATGTGATTGGTCCTTCTGCAAGCATGAACACATATCATGAGGTATAATTTTGACCTGTGTTGTTACTTGCCCAATCACTGTCAGTAAATCCAACTAGCTCTAAGTCAGATTTTGCTTTGTAGAAAATACCATGAGTCCTTGTTCCCTGAACAAAGTTTAGGATCCTCGTGGTTGCTCTCCAATGGATCTCATGAGGCTGATCCATGTATCTTGAAGCCACACTAACTGCATAAGATAATTCATGTCGAGTATGTGTAAGATAAAGCAAACACCCAATCAACTACTTATACAGTGTATTATTTACCCTGAGGAGAAGAACCTGCTTCTTCAAGCTTAACTCCTGAAAAGAATGGAGTCTTTCTTGGCTTGCAATATTTCATGTTGAAATTGATGAGAAAATATGAAACATACTTTGACTGATGAACCTTGATTCCATGTTGGGATTGAGCAATTTCAAGACCCAAGAATTGGCTCAACAATCCCAAATCTATCATAGAAAAGGCATGGTTCATTGCATCCTTCAAGGAGGCAATCTCTTTCTTTGAAATTCCTGTAATCAGAAGCTCATCCACATAGGGAAAAATAATCATTAAATAACCATGAATCAGCTTCAAATAGACATTAGGATCATGCTTGCATCAAACAAAACTCAGTGACAGCAGAAAGCCATCAATCTTGGCATACCAAGCCCTGGGGGCTTGCTTGATCCCATACAATGATTTCTTCAACATGTACACTAAAGATGGATTAGATACAAAACCTTATGGTTACTGCATATAAATCTCTTCATTCATATCTCCATTCAGAAAGGCACACTTTACATCCATGTGATGTATGTCCCACTGCTTCGAAGCTGCAATGGCTAGGGCAAGCCTTATGGAGTCCATCTTTGCCACTGGTGCAAAGGTCTCATTGTAGTCAATACCATGTACCTGAGAGTAGCCCTTGGATACCAATATTACCTTATATTTCAAAGGTGAACCATCAGCAACAAACTTAGTTTTGAAGTCCCACTTACACTTCACTAGCTTTCTCCCTAGGGGGAGATCAACCAGTTCCCATGTGTTGTTCTTTTGGAGCGAGCTGAATTCTTCTTTCATGGTTGTTTGACATCTTGGATCATGTGATGCATCTTCATATGTCTGTGGATCAGAATCTATCATAAAATAACACTTCTCATCAAAGAGAGGATCTTTCATACAAAGGGCACTCTCAAATTGAGATCTAGTCCTCCTAGTGTCATTAGGATTTCCAGCTAGTTCCCCAGCTGCATGAATGGTCCTTTCTTCCCAATTTCATCTTGTAGGGATGTTAGGATCTGCAATTAATTCATCATGATCAGACATATCAGAATAAGCAAACACATTAGTCTCTTCACTTACAATCAATGGTTGTGGTGGTGAAGACGACTCTCCAACTTCAACTGCTACTAAAGGCTCTTCTTCGAACTGAACACTTATTTCAATGAAATCTTTGTTAGTTCTCAAGTTGATTAGCTTTTACCCTTTTGAACCTTCATAATACCCAAAAAATAGGCACTCTTGGCTTTGGGGTTGCAAAACCTTCCTCTTTTCAGTTGGAATTCTAGCCCAATCCTCCGAGACAATAATCCTGAAATGGGTCACATCTGGCTTGTGCCCACTCTAAGCTTCAAAATGAGTCATACCATCAACTTGCTTATGTGGCAACCTATTCTGGATATAGGATTCACAGTTTATAGCTTCAGCCCAAAACTTTGGTGGCAAATTTTTAGCCTCCATCATACAAGTTGCCATCTCCTTCAGTGATCTGTTCTTTCTCTTAGCAACACCATTTTGTTGTGGTGTGTAAGGGATAGAATGTTGCATCTGGATACCTGCATCTTTGCAATACTGGATGAAATCAGAATTGACATACTCATCAACATTGTCAGATATGAGGATATTGATTTTCCTCCCAAACTAGTTTTCAAGCAAGTCTCTAAAGACTTTGAAAAGGTCAAAAACTTAAGACTTATGCTTTAGGAAGTGAACCCAACAATACCTGGAAAATTCATCTATGAAGGTAAGTGCCTATTTGGCTTGACTCATGGACATGTGAGGGAATGTACCAGCAATGTCACTATGGATCAACTCAATAGGTGCGGAGGTTCTCTCGTGACTAGCTCTCTCATACTTGTGCTCTAGGTGTTTTCCTAGGATACAACCTTGACATACTCCCTTAGAAAACTTGATCTCTGGTAACCCTATGACCATGTATTTTTCACTCAAATTAGAAATATACTTGTAGTTAAGATGGCCAAATATTTCATGCCAAATCTTTCTTGCTTCATTAGCATGAGTAAGAAGAGCAGAGGGGTTTTAGTAGGGTAGAAAATGGGAAAACTTGTATACCTTCGAAGTGTGATCAACAACACATTTTGCTATGACTTTACCATTCGAAATCTTAGTGATTTCAACTTCATTGGGGAAGAAGATGACTTTATTTGGAGACCCAGTGTGAGTCATCTGATACACTGACAAGAGATTAGAGGCAAGACTTGGAACACACAACACATTATTGAAATTACCATGGTCAAGATCAATCCTACCCTTTCCCATACTGTCAGTCAGAGAGTTATCTCCCAAAACTATTGGTGGACCTTTCGACATGTCAAGAGAAGAGAAGATCTCTTTTGTCAAAACCATATGTCTGGAAGCTCTAGAATCAATGATGAAACTAGGTGAGCTTGAGGTGCCTGCAACCAAGGCATGCACTTTCTCCTTGTCTTCTGAATTTGATCCTCCTTCCCTCTTATTTGAGCAATCAGGAAGGGACATGTTGTTCTTCTCCAGGATATGGGTCAACATGTCTATCTATTTTTTCATACAAGAGCTCTCAGGATGATAGCCCTTACTGTAGTATGCACACTTGCTCATTTCTCCTTTGTTCTTCTTCTTCTGGGGGTTCTTCTTGGAGCCTGAGGACTCCTCTTGAGACTTTGCCTTGTCTCTCTTTTGCTTAGGTTGCTTTTTAGCTTTTTTCTTGCTTTTTGAATACACCTTTGAATCTCCAGCAACCAAAGCTTGGTCTTTGGAAGGTTTGATGGTGCCCATCATCACCAATTTATCTTGCTCCTGAGTGAGGGATTCCATGAACTCAACAAGATTAGGAATCTTCCAGGTTCTAGCTATCAATTTAGTGGCATACAAGGTCGAAAAAAACATTGAATAGTCAGGGCCAAGCTTTGAGGGAATGGTCAAAACTAGTTGCTCCTCCTTCTTTTCAATCCCACATTATTTTAACTACAAAACAAGGGCCTTAAACTTGGTAAAATAGAGTTGCAGTGATTCGAAGCTATTGGGATTCAAGGAGATCAATTCATTCTCGATTTGATGTCCTCTCATCTCATCTGTCTTTCCAAAAATATCTTCAAGCTTCTCCCACACCTCATTAGGAGATGCCAATGAATCAAGATGAAAGAGGAGGTCTCTTGAAATACTCAGACACAAAAGACCATAGGCCTCATCCCTGCTGTTGTGCCATTTGATTTTCTCTGCAGCTGCATTGGGCTCTACCGCAGTAGCCATGGTAACCCTATAGAGACCTTTCTCTCTCAACAATATCTCCATCTCAGCTTTCCATTCGAATAAATTGAATGGAGTCAAGATGATCCTTTGAGATTGGTCCATATCTCAACTCATGTGCCCTTCAGTTAGTAGAATGCACTCCCAGTCAGTGATGTCGAACCTGCAATAAAAATTTGAAGGAGAGAAATCAATCCAAAAAGGCTCTAATACCATTTGGAAATTGAACCCAAGAGATAGATCAATTACACTCACAAAATTGCTAATCAAATATGCAAAATTCACACAAAAGGAGACTGAAATTGGAGCATAACTTAATCCGTTATTGAATAAGTGTACATTAGCCAACCATATGAAGTAATAGGCTGCTCAAACATTTAATTACATGAGATATTCGAAAGCACTAGGTTGCTATTCGAATTGGTCAAAAAGAAGGCTTACTAAAACAAGTCAAATCCCCCATAGGTGCAAAAAGGACTTTCCAAATCCATGAAGATCCTCACAAATTAGCTAAAGCAAGTGGGAAAGCTAATATGTGGTGGAAAGAAAACTCATTCATGATTTTCTATGGAGAAAAGGAAGGAGGATCATGTGGTCAAAAAACAAGGCAAGTTCCCCTAGACTAGCGCCTTAAAAAAGATGTAAAGCAAGGCAGCTTTCATAAAAAGTAGATATGCACTTTAAGGAACCAGGAATAAAGCAAACATGCTAAATATGTTTCCAAGATGATTCCAAAGTGCTCCATGACCCATTTTACCAAGTATTGACTTCTAGGAACATGTAGAAGTCAACTAGCATAGAGAGGGAATCTAGGATTCTAGGAATAAGAAAAAAATGATTTAATTAATGTCAAATATGGGTAACTATGGGTTGATTATTCTAACAGTATTTTGAATTTGTAGACTTAAGGACTAAAGGATTTATGCAACTAAATGATGGGTGTGAGGTGGAATGGCTAGGAGGCCATGAGTTTGATGACTGGTGTCATCTTGGTGTTGCGGGCACTTCAAGAAAAGTGAGTTGTGACGCTCACTAGATTACCTTGAGTTTATAAGTGTCGTCTATGTTATGCTAGCAGTCAATCCTAAATAGGAGCGCCAAAGGAATTACTATCTATCGCAAGGCAATAACAAGCCCCTATGACCTATCTAGTAGCATAATACTAATTATTATTAAGTGTTGTTAAGTAAAACTAAGTAATCCTTTTAGACATCATTTATATCTTAGTCCTAACATAAGATGCTAGGAGAAATGGTTAAGTTCCTAAAAAGCAAAGAGTCGAAGATTTCCTAATTCTTCCTTAAAATATAAAACAAGAATAAAGTTAAAGAATACATCATTTTAACCTATTTGGTATAGTAAATAGCTCATAAATTAAATGTTTATAAAATATTAAATTTATTCGCTATTATAAATAATTGAAAAGAATTAAAATCCATAAACCATAATAGTAACTAATGAGATTATTAGTATTTATATAAGTCATTATTTTGTATGTTTTAATACTCTAAACAAAATATGATAGTTATAGAAAGTAAGAAGACAAATAATTAGCTTTTATTAGCTCTAAAGAAAAAAGTGTGAGTACACCAAGGAATCAATTATTAAAATTATATATATAAAAAACAAGAGCTACGAGGTGGCAATGTCTCCGACATTGTTGATAGGTATTGTTATCAGATGAAAGCTTGTGCAATAATAATTTAGATCGAAAAGTCTGCTTGGACACATTGTCAATAAATATTGCTATAATACAAAAAAAACAGATTTGAACTTGGTTGCTAGTGTAGAAGGTAAATGAAATCATTTTTTCATGTAATGTATTAAGTTATTTCTCAATTAATATTGGTCTATGAAATGTTCAAGGAAATTAAGTCATGCAATAGTTGAACACTTCAATATACTTTAAATTGATTCACAAAAGACTACAAATGTATAGATCATATTTTACCAAGACAAGCAAAGTAAATAATTGTTTAAAGCTATGCTACAAAATAAATTTAGATTTAGATTTTTGTTTTCATTCCATATAAAATTTGGTATTTATAATATTAGAATAACAATTTTGTGGCATATCACAATATCATTAATTTTAATAGTTTGATATTATTATAATTTCAATAGTTTCCATATAAATAAAATTAATGAATTTGAGAGAACATTTAACCAAAACAATTTACCCTTTTTTCGTAATGAGTAGTTGTGAAAAAATTATTAATTTGCTATCTATGTAATGGAAAGTTATTAAGATAATAATACATTTAAATTTTTTTCATAATAATTAGTTATGAAAATAATACTAATTTGCTATGTATGTAATGGAAAGATATTAAGATAATAATACATTTAAAGTATTCTTAAAGTGAATAACTAACAAGTTATGAAAAAAAATTGTTTTAGTTGAGTTCATATAAGTGGATAGTTGATCAAATTTGATATTATACATAAACATGCATGATATAGTTAACTTGTTGACATATCACCAACTTTAAATTGATTTTTCAATCGCATAACTTCCTAGATGTTTAGTATTCAATTAATGAAAAGATTGAAAAATGATTCAAATAATAATATATTTGAAATGATTGCTTATTACGAAATTGAATAACTCGCAAGTTATTGAAACAAAATTGTGTTAGGCCTCACTAACTTGTTGACATGCTATTAACTTAGTTTGATTTTTTCTATTGTATAATAATGGATTTGAAGTGATTAGTTGTTTTTAAAATGAATAAATTTATGAAAACAAATTGTGCTCAAGTCCATTTAATGTTATTAACTTGGTATTAATTTGTTGACATGCTATTAACTTAGTTTGATTTTTAGATTGTATAATTTATTAGGATCTTTCCTATTTAATCAATGCAAAATTATTAAAATAATAATAGATTTGAAATGAACTAGTTGTTTTTAAAATGAATAACTAGTAAATTATGAAAACAAATTGTATAAGTTCATACCAATTTTTAGCTAACGAAATTTCATAGCATATATATTTTTAATAAGAATACATTTGGTGATCTTATCAATGGATTCCTATCATTTTTGTTTTCAAAAATCTCAACAAACTTTAAACCATAAACATCTTGGCATAGATAATCAATTATGGATATTCAAACATATTAGATTTTGAGAACATAACATAAAACCAATTCAATCAAGTAAAACACACTATCTGAATTCTAAGTTCACTTATAAATTCTACAATTTCAACTCCACTAAAATTCAATTTTGGCTACAGTATTATAGATAAAACCCATAGCTAAACTCAACCTATCTAAAACATATGTAAAACATATATGAAAATAATTATTTAGGTTTTTAACTCTACAAACATTTTAATTTAAAAGGATTTTATACACTTTATATAATAATTTAATGATTTTTAGAGTGAAAAAATATTGCTCTATTAAACTTGTGGAAAAATAAAAATTAAAAAAATGAAAATTAACAAATATTTTATAAAAAACCTATAAGTTAAATTTTACCATAAAAATCCAAAATAAAAACAAATAAGAACACCATTACTAAAAATAAATATGCACTTTCTCTTTTCTTAACAAAGTTATTTACTTAAAATTAGATCCTTGAGTTGGAGAAGAGATTCCAGAACCACTCATAAGAAAAGGTGATATGTATTTTTTTCTTACTTCAATATGGTATCTTGAGTATTTGAAACCATTTTTTTTACTTTTTCTTTAATATGGTAGTTTTTTATTTTACTTTTGTAAATTTATTTTACATTAAAAAATTTAAATGTTTTGATATACATGAATATAAATGTGGAGAAAGCACTAATTTGTTTTAAATTATAATGTCATTGTTGCATTTGGTAATAAAGAAAGTATTGCTGAAGTTCTTTCAGTTAACCCACCAATTTCAAAGCATAATCCCTCAGCTACACTTGTCTCTTCAATGTTAAGTTTAGAGTTTAACCCGCCAATAACAAAGCATATACAACTAACCTAATTAAAAATATCTGAGGGATAACTTTTCTCTGTTAAAGGAACATAAGTATCCAGTGCCTTCCTTTCCAAATAGTTTAAAAATATTTTAAACAATAGGTCACTGTGTCATAGGGTGAGAGTGGCACGTAATGCTAGGTTGACAGAAAACATGGCAGAATTGTAGGTAGGATGTAAGATTTTAAGGGCTCGAGACAATAAAATAAGTGTACAAGTGTCAAATGCATGCACCCATCTGTCAATTGCGCTATTGTTATTTTTACAAAAACCTTAACAGACATGGTGGGGAAATGTGTAGTGTAATGGTGGGGTGGAAATTAATATATTTCTCATCTAGATTGATACTTGAGACTTTGTGCGCATCTCCCTGCTCTTCTTTAGCATCCCAGTCTATGACACACTTCAACGCTCATTGACAGCCAAATAGCATGTTAATTGCTAGGAAACCAGTCAAAACTAATGGGTTTGCATAGATTAAAGGCCTAAGGCCTTCCGTTTCTTCCTCCAACAAACTACAGTTGGGCTTCCTCCAAGCATCCAGCAGGTAAGCTCAAGGTCCATTTTAAACTAATTTACAGAGTACAAATTACAGTTGTAGTCTAAAGTATCTTAATAAAAAAGCTTATTGTAGTCTAAACTATCTGCGACAATGCAGGCACCATACTTTATCATTTAAATCATGGCTTCCAATTAAGTAATCCTCCCATGAGCGTTTAAACTTTCTCAACAAATAACTCTAAGCATATTATTGTAAAATTAGAAGTTAATACCGGCTATTGGAATTCACTGCCTTTATGGAAAAAAAACACGTATTGTAGTCTAAACTATCTGTGACAATGGCGTTACCATCCTTCACACTAGTGCTGCAACAACCAAGGCTGGTCCTATTTCAACAACCTAGAAGTTGAAGATGACGTTAAGAAATTTAAATTTCTAGTAAACTTCAGGAGAAGTTACAATAACCGTGAATTTTAGAGTTACTGTGGAATTGGTAATTCTGTTGAATTAGCAATTCTCTGCATGACGCTACTTTGGGGGAAATGACCCTGGATTATGCCTGGTTTCTATCTTTCAACAAAAGAGCCCTTTCCCGTACAATGTCAATTATTTAGCCGTTGGGTGATAACTTTCCCGAGAAAATAGTTCAGTTCATGAATTGCTCAAACAAGTTTAATAAATCCTCTTCATCCCATGCCACCCCAGCCAAACCCCACCTCAGGTTTTGTCAAAAATCTTCAATGCTCAGAACAAGAAAATTATAAGCTCATTACCAGGATGAGAGAGTCGTTAAGGCTAATAACTGGTCAAAAGTGTACTCCCAACCAAAAAAAAGTAAAACGAGTGCTATATTTTGTTTAACTTGAATAGTATACATTCACATTCTTTACATTTAGAGTTCAGATACACATTCTTTACATTTAGAGTTCAAAGGTGGTTTCCAACTGAATTGGCATGAAAATGAGTTTTAACTGAGTTAAAGTATATTATTTGCCTCATAATTGCTTTAAACAAGGTCCCATAATTGCTTTAAACAAGGACCCGATTACCCATTATTCTTCTCTATTTCGTGCATCCACTTACAATTTCTCTGGATGATGCTACAAGGCCAAATTGGACGCCTTTCAAAGTCGCCTGCAGTAACCGCACAACTTCTTCCATCGTGCCAGTAAACAAAGTGACTAACTGCTTCACTCACTGGCTTTCCTTCCCTCTTCTTAGTCTGCAGGTAAAGAGAAAGCAAGCAACTGGTCTTCCTCATCCTTCTAAGTCTGTAGTTGAAAAGCAAGCAACCAAACAATGTTGAAAAGCAAGCAACCAAACACCAAAGCAGGGCTTCTGGGTGCGGATCAAGATCCTTTTCGTGCCCCCATTCCTCTCGATTTGAAAGCCAATAACAGTAGATATTCAGGGTGCAGGGCCGATTTTAGTTCTTGTTGGAAACCCAGTAAAGGAGGAAAAGCCTGGAGTTTCGCTAGCGAAGACAAGGGCGGAGGCCCCATCCTTGGTTTCATCCATTGGTTCAATCAAAGAATTAAAAGAAGCGGTTAAAGAAGAAAAGGAAGACTGTGTGCGAGAAACAAGAAACCAAACAACGAAGCCAAGCGGAACAGAAGAAGAAAATTAAGATTGTGTCCTAGAAACAAGAGCTGGTAATAATAAGCACTTCATCGTCTTGCCACTCCCTCGTATACGCACTTGGGCATAGAATGGTCGCGTGGCAGTTGACATGCATGACTTGAATTGTGTACTGGATGGCATTGCTCGGGCAGGGCAGGGAGGATGGTTTGTCCAACTAGTAGAATTATCCTGCACATTTCTCGACCATGTATTAATATGCCTGTAATGAATACTAATCGATGGGTACATTACGCTGCACATTTCCCGACCATGTATTAATTTGACTGTAATGAATACTAATCCATGCATCCAGTGGATGGGTGGAGGAAATCAACACGTCTACAGAATTATTAAAACCTACTTCCGTCATTGCGGCCGCCAACACATGAGACTTGGCTTGCATACCCTACTTCATCGACCCAATAGCCGATCAGAACTTTTAAAAATTAACAAACTTAATATTTTTTTTTAATTTTGATAAAGTTAAACATTAGATTTTTTAAAAATGTGAATTTATTTAGGCCAAATTAATAGACGTGAGCTATATATATATATATATATATATATATATATATATATATGTCCCCCGTTGGGAACATAAAAATCCATTGTGCTTTAAAATCTTTAAAAAAAACTTAATAAACTTAGAAGCTTTAAAGTTCAATCATAAAAAAAACAGCCATGGAATGAAATAAGCAAGGGGACGGTGCGTTAAAAATAGAGGAATCTCGACGTGGTAAAAGAAGATCAACATTAAAGTAGGAAGAGCTCAAGCGCGATGGAAATATCCATAAAAGAGTATGTTGACTATGCATTTTAGGCACTGTCATTTTTTATTCATTTCCTTTACATTGAAATGATTTTGGAAGAGTACAACTCTTGTTAAGCCCTAAATCTTGGGTAGTGTTTTCTTTTTCCTTTACATTGAAATGATTTTGGAAGAGTACAACTTTTGTTAAGCCTTAAATGTTGGGCAGTGTTTTTTTATAGTGTGGAACTTTACTTTTTATATGGTGTTGTATTAAATATTATTGATGTAGGCTTGGGTTTATTAGTTTGTCTATTAGTTTTTATTGTACATCTCTATCTCCTATGAGATATTTTCATTTGAGCAAGCATTATATATTGTCTTTTCTTGGGTACACAATACATTATGTAAGGAGGTTCCTCCTTCGAAGAGGATAGTTATTTATCTCTTTTATTCATCATTAAGGCATGGATTACTCTCTTATTGTCTATTTCTACTCATTTTATGCTATTTCCGGGACTTGGTTGCATAACATTTGGTATCATAGCTCTTTCCTCAGGACTAACTTCTGCGAGTCATCTTGGAATTTTTAATACAAAGTTTTTTCTACAAGGGGTCAGAGAACTATATTAAAAAGCCACTTCCAAATTAGGCTGAAATATATCCAGTCTAAAATTCATATCTTGATCCATTATAATTTCGGAGATAATTGTGGAAAAATCTAGGGTTTTTTAATAATCCAAAACCTAGTCTAAAATAGGTGTTCTTGGGATAAAGGTCATATATGAGGCATCTGAGATCCAAATTGAGTGAGACTAGTTGAATCGAAAATAAGATGGACCAGGGTATATGTGGTAGAATTTTTAGCTACAGAAACAAAATATTGGACACGTGGCATACGATACATGTTTGCTCTTCTGGATATGACAAAAACAAGAAGTTTTGGGAGATTTGCAATAACGTTTTTTTGGAACATCCAAATTAATTCATACTTACGTAATTGGAAATAGAACACATAAGGGTACCACACGCCAAAGTTTCATACCCAGAGGAGTCGAAAGTCAAATTTTATCTCAGTTATAAGTCGACCCTAAAAGAGTCTTCCAATTAGGGTTTGAAACAAGTGTTCTAGGGAAAAATGTCATATCTGGGACATCCGAGATCCAAATTGAGTGATACCATTTGCATATGAAATAAGACATACCACGGTATATGTGTTAGATGTTTCATATATAGAAACAAAACATTGGACACGTGGCATATCGTACAAGTTCGATCTTCTGGATAGGACACAAATAAGAAGCTTTGGGATATTTGCAATAACTTTGTTTTGGCACATAAAATTAGGTCAGGCCTGTGGAATTGGAAAAAGGACACATAAGCGTACCACAGGTAGAAGTTTTATATCCAGAGGAGTCAAAATTCAAATTTTACCTTAGTTACAAGTTAGCCACAAAACAATATTCTAATTAGGGTTTGAAAAAAGCATGTCATTTTGCATTTGAATAGCTTTGAGTAGAAGGATCTATTTGTGGTAAAACCTAGGGTTTGATATATATTTATTATTAAAAATTCCACCAAAATGAAGTGAAAACAAATCACACTCTACTCAAACCCCCAGAGGATTCATCCTCGACATACGATCAAATGGAAGACATATCTTTTAGAGTGTCCAAGTTCGAAGATATGATTAAAGAAAATGTGAAAATGAATGTCTTAGTTAAATTGGAAAATAATATAGCTAGTAAAGAGGATCTCAAAGGGATGGCTAGTAAAGAGGATCTCAAAAGGATTTCTAGTAAAGATTATTTAAAAGGGATGGCTTTAAAAGAAGATCTTCAAGAATTGAAGAAATTGAGGAAGGATATAAAACATAGATGTATTCCTCATGTATCTAATCAAGAATAGGATAAGGAGGAAAAAAAGGACTTATTCCAGTCACATCTGGAGAAAATTGAAAAACAAATGGAGAGTAGGAAGTTGGAGTCCTCAAAAGTTGACGATTCACTACAACATCATGGGTTCATGTTGGCGCAAACCTAACCATTAAAACCTTGCCAATATGGTTTCCCGCTTTGTCGACACCCAACTCATCACGATCTCCCTGAGCACTGGTCCAAACAGAGTTTACCCCTCCCGACAACACCCACGAAGCGAATGAAGTCTCACCCAAGATGTTCAAGGGAGATCTGTCTAAACCAAGTTTCCGCAGTATAGAGGAGGACTAGGGCAGCGATAATTCATCAGCTCAATTACTAGATCTGACCAACTTACTTAACATAATCATTCATCATTTCTTTAACAGATCACATCATTCATTCATAACTATAACAGATCTACCAGTGCAAAAACAAATCTAAAAAGATGACAACATTCATAGACAGTAAACATCGCATCATAGATCCATTTCACTTAGCATTCAACATCGAATTTGCAGGAACAGAAAGACGGAAAAAGATAAAAGAAGATAACAACGATTCAGGTCAACATCCGTCTTATCATATTACTTCTGTGCAATCCCATATCAAAACAGATAACAATTCATCTCCAGAATGATGCTAATGATCAACATGATCTCTCATCAAATTCATCGGTGATTACATTCACAATTCTTCTTCTATATATAGGATTGTGCCTTTACATTCATGGTCCACTTCGTCAATGAACTCAACACCACAAATACAGATTTGGTGAATGAAAATTAAAGAATATAAATGATGTATTAATCTAAGGAAATCATGGAAGTGAACATTTTCTCTAGAAAGGTTGAAAGTAACATGTTAATCTATCTATCAGCTAGTTCACAAACATCACTGGTTAAATGTAAATTGTTGTTATTATTAATTTAGAATAAATTTAAATAGTTGTTATTATTAATTAATAATAATAAGAGTTAAATGTAATCAAAAAGTAAATTAAAGATTAATAATTGTTTAATGAAATGAAAAAAACGGAAAAGCAGTATTAAAGATACCTGGAATGCAAACAACTGAATAGCCTTGGCCTTTGACGATGTCAAGGAGACAGAGACATTGAGGTCGGATTTCCTATTCACATTAAGGAAATTCATTAGAAAAGGACAGAGATAGAGGTGAAATTAATCTAACAATGAGGAAATAAATAAATATTTAGAACAGATCCGTGCGAACCTCGAATTGGTGTTGCAATTTTATTTTGTGGAAAATTTTTATTTTATTTAAGGACTGAGGATTTTATGAGAGCATATCAGTTTAAGGACTGAGAGTTTTATGAGAAAAGCAGGGCTTGAGAGGAAATAACCAGCCTAGATCCAAATCCTAGGCTCTATCAAGCGCCGAGAGGGATCAAATCTCCCGAGGTGCAAACCTCCTTTAGTGCAATACCTAAGAAGAGGTTTGCACCTCGAGAGATTTCATTCCTCTCGGCGCTTGATAGAGCCTAGGATTTGGATCTAGGCTGGTTCCAGTCGTGGGCGGTGACACAAAATTGGAGTTTGATCAACATTGTAAGGAATACTTGTAATACTTGTAATGTAATACTTGTAATCTCTAGGTTATTCCTAATAGGTGATTTACATTTTCAGTAGTAATACTTGTAAATCTCTAGGTTATTCTTGCAAAATTGAAGGTTCAAATCACAGATTTTCATGGAAAATGAGATTTAAAGGTTATTTTATGTGAAAATATGTACTTTAATGCTTTCTGTCTTATTAAACATGCAAAATACAATTTCCAGCACACTGTTTTCACAAATCTGAGATTGGTTTGCAAGCTAGAGTTCATTTTCTCATCTTCGATCATTTAGGGAGTCCCTCCTGTGGCTAGTGCACGCTAACCCAAAGCGTAGAGTAACCAAATTGTGGTGACATTGATCCAATTCCTAGTTAACTTGTTCCCAGACGGTTTCAAGTGATAACATGCTTATTTCCTAAAAAGGAGAGCCCCTCATGAGGGTCATAACCTGCCCAATTTGGCCATACCCTGTCTTTCCTTTGATGCATATTATCTCATGTGAAACACCCTTTATAGTTCAAACCCTTATTTTTCCAATTAGGGTTAAAATCCTGGAAAGAGGCCTTACACATGCACCAAGACTACTTTTTTGAACCTGAAATCTTAGAACTAAATCTTCCCTCTCCATGCCCTGCCCATTCAAGTCTAAGAACAATCACCAAATATTGCAGAGGATGAACCGTGACCATCTCTTGAATTTGAAGTCTTCCTTGGAGATGGATAGATAAGAAAGAATATGTATTTTGAGTTCTCTGAAAAATATTAAAATGGGATATCGTAGGAGCTTGGCATGAATTCAATGTAGGTAGCAATTCAAATGATTTTTCTTGTTTCTTTAACTGACTGCAAAATGCTGAATTATGGTTTCTATGTGTCTATATAAAATGGATGTAGCGGGTAAGTGAATCTAGTACATTGCACAATGCATACCACCTCACTTGTATTCTGCCAGGTCCATTCAGGATTCTTGGATTTATATGTAATTTATTTGTTTGTTGAAAAAACTTCCAAAAAAGAAATTAATGTACAAATCTCTGGTTGCATAAAATATCGAGTATATATATATATATAATTGCTTTTTTAATTACTGATTTTCATTTTTCATTTTGATTAATAAGCATGGAAATTAAACTGTAGAATGAACCTCACTTTTCTAGGTGAAATTATTGTCTCTAACGGAGCCGAGTGAATCTCTAGAGAGGCAGGTGAAGAAAATCCTAAAACAAAAGGGTAATAGAATTAACTAAATTAATTGCCATTCCCAGTTTCAGCATCACTCTCCTCCATGGCTAGTAGTCTGTCCTGTTGATCTAATGTCTATGGGCCATTGACGTGAAGATGACAGATAACGTCTGCATCTGTAGATAAATAGACTGTTCACATATCGAAAAAGTGAGTTCTATGGCTAATAAAATATAATTGTTTATACAATTATTTATATGAACTGGACCCTCACCTGGACCGGTTTTTGAGATCTACCTCCAAGGCAAAGCTTATTCCTCCTTTTGACCGCCCATCTTTAAGGAACATTCTCTTGCAAACAGTAACTGCTTCACAATGCAGGAAAGGATCTCTGTGATATTGGTTAAGTGCGGGTCCAGGAGATTTCTTACTTTCTCCTGCCGGCTGTCCTAGTGTTGCGTTCTATGCCATTGTCATTTAATATGACTATTCACCAAGTAGCCAGGGGGTTACCATAATCTCTAGGTTGTTCCTAGAGATTACAAGTATTACAAGTATTCCTTGTAATGTAATACAAGGAATAACCTAGAGATTTCCAAACTATATATATAAATGCAGACAGTGCTACGGATCTCTCTGAATCTTTGAAATGTAATCAGACAATGTTACGGATCTCTCTCGGTGTTACGGATTACAAAATGCAGACAGTGTTAAGGATCTCGGTGTTTATCAACAATGCACAGTCGATTTTTAATGGTGTTTTTATAGTCGTTTTTTAATGGTGTTATATACGAAATTGTCCCGAAGTTACATTACCAAACATACTTGGAACAAATGGAAGAGTGAAGGATAGACCAAAGCATGAGAGCCTAGTGCGTCTATTAAGAAATAGCAATTAAAGAACAAAAAAGTGTAATATCCAGATGATAGAAAAGAGTATGAACCTGGCCAGCAGAATGACCTTCACTCCTAAGGAACTGAAACTTATTAGAATTGGGCATAATCTTAAGGCATGTGCAGGCGGCAGGGGAGGACCCGGAGGGGAAGGGGTTGCCAGTGGAGCTGGAGTTGCCGAGGAGGGGAGGCTGCTGCCGCCAGTGGAGCTGGAGCTGGGAGGAGGTATAGGCAGCTTGTTCTGACATGGTTCAGAGTTTTTTGAAAAAAAAAAGCAATGTTCACTATAAAAAAATTCATGTTATTTGAAATGAAGAATTAAAATTATGCAATGTTCACCTTGTTAAAGCGATCAAATTCTTGGTCTGGAATAGATGCTTGATCAGAATCTTCGTCTCTAATAGCTCCTTGAGAATAATGATCAGAATCTTCGTCTCTAATAGCTCCTTGAGAATAATTTTTTTTTTATAATAATAATTTTTTTGTTTGTATTAATATAGGGAGTGAAACGTTATGACCTTACATTATTAGGCTGACAAAATATTTACTACTTTTTTTAAAAATTAGTTATTCAATATTGCAAATTTTACATCATGTTACAAGATCTGTCCCATAATATTCACTACTACTATCCTTATTAATTTTTTGCCGACATGTTAGTAACGTTACATCACATTACAAGATCTCTCCCATAATATTCGCTTTCACTATTATTTTTTTCCGACATGTTAGTAAAGTTACATCACGTTACAAGATCTCTCCCATAATATTCGCTTTCACTATTATTTTTTGCCGACATGTTAGTAACATTACATCACATCACAAGATCTCGCCCATAATATTTGCTTTCACTATTATTTTTTGACGTTACATCACTTGACAAGATCTCCCCCATAATATTCACTTTCACTATTATTTTTTGCCGACATGTTAGTAACGTTACATCACGTGACAAGATCTCCCCCATACTGGGTTGTAGAGCGCCTCTCGGCGCAATAATAAAAATACTTAGAGAGCAGAGCATAGCAGTTTGTCATGCGATTTGATTTGGTTTGTGCGGCAATATAGCCTCATCATCAGCCTCAACCGGATTTGAATGACACTTAATTTGGTGAAAGAGGGAGGGTTTGAGCAGAGGGACGATACCCACTACACTAACAGGAATCATATTGGAAACTCATAACAGAACGAAACCTTAATCCCAAAGTTGAAGGAATTAACAGAAATAACCGGTATTTAAGGACTGGGTTTCTAGGGTTTTTATGAGAAAAGCAAAGCTAAAATAATAATAATAATTCTAAAAAGTGAGAATGCAAATTTGAGTGCCCCATATGGCACACCCTGCCTCTACTCATCAGGTTCTCTTGAACTGCTTATCGGGTCCCTTCAAATTCCATCCATTCTGTTAAGCCTTGGAATATTGTTTTGGAAATTATGCCTTCTCTGTGCCATTTTTCCATTACCTTTTGGCATTTTCTTTCTTTCTCAAGATTTTGTGTATCCAACATTTAAACGATTAATTGAAGGCGACTTAGTGCAATCTGAATTTAGTAGTTTCCATGTGGATTTCCTATTGCCAATCAATAAGGCAGGAAAATCACATAAATAAGATTTCTTTCAACCCACTGCCTGCGGTTCAGGAAGACCAAACATATCACACAGTTTTACACCATAAAAAATAGATATAAGTGCTGCAGCTATAAATAAAATTGTACCAAAAAAATTATGCAGCTTAACCGCTATTTACATTCTGGATATGTCTTACTATAAAATGCCATAACATCAAAATTTAACAAACTACTAAACCCAACATATTTCTTTCTAAATTGTTGGAATTCACCCATAACAGAGTTCCTCAATGCAAAATAACGTTTATTTTTAATCTCTTTGGACCTTTGAGTTTAACGTTTACTTGTTAAATCTATCACATTTAACTAATTTCTCATCTCTCCTAGTTCATTTTTATGGAAATTGTTTATTTTCCATTATATTTTCAGTTCATCTACAAGAAGCTCACCAGCTCAAAGCGTAGTTCATTTTTATGGAACTTGTTTATTTTCCATTATATTTTCAGTTCATCTACAAGAAGCTCACCAGCGCAGAGTGCAGGACGACCTGTTAGGCCCCCTCACCTTTTGGCAAACGTGGCACTGAGCATTGATAGCCAAAACCGAGCCTACTAAACTTGGGTTTAGGGCTCAGTCGATATTCAAATTTTCACTTTTTAATTTTCACACCGACCACTTTACTTTTTCACCCGTCGGGTGAAACTTGTCTATGTCCGACTAGACAAGTTTATAAATTTTAGTCGGTCCTACACTCGGCCAAAATTACTCCGACTTACTTGTCCAACCGATTTTTACCTCGATCACTTTTACTCCGACCAAGTCGGCTCTTTGACCAAGTCGGACCTTCGACTAAGTCGGCTGCTTCAGTCGGTTGACTCACTGACCACTCTAGTCGGCTCCGACCACTCTAGTCGGCTCGACCACTTTGGTCGAAATCTGCAGAATATGTTTCTTAGTCTAAAGACTTAAGAAATTACAAATGCTTTTCACCTGTGAGTAAAATGAAGTAAAATAGACACATTTACAAATTCAAATAACTTATGAGAAACATATGCCCAAATATGTAGGAATACTTGAGTCGACCAATGTGTCGTAAAACTTGGAACTTTCACGCGATGAGATTTTTATGGGCTCTTGTTCTTTTACTTCACAGTAATTGTAAAAGACTTTTACAGAAGTAAATCTGGAAATATGTGCGGCCAAATAATCATGCATTCAACCACAAACTATTTCATATATTAACTATGCTGAAATAACAAAGTACTACAAACTTGTCGGTTACAAAATGGTCGGTCCAGACTTGTCCGTCCAGACTCATCGGTCTACAGAGCTTCAGCTCGCCGATTAAATCACATGCACAGAAGCTTGAGCTTCGACTTCTCTTTCTCATCTTGAGTTCCTCTAGTGTCTATCTTCTGTTGTCTCTGTGTTCCTGTGTTTTTTGATTTACAAAATGCTTCTTCTATTTATAGGTAACCTGAAGATTGCTACAGCATGGGCCGACTGACTTGCCATTAAAGACTCTAATAACTATCTACTTAACAACTTAGCTTCTGAAATAAATTCGACTGGTTTATAGAGTCGAATTGTGGACTCTTCCTTCTTGTTAGATTGACAGACAAGATCTTGACTCGTATAGACTCTGACAGAGTCGGATGGAAGTCAAGTACAGATCTGCGAGTAATTACGTTTTTCCAACACTCCCCCTTAATTATAAGCAGATGGGGTTTTTAAAACAAAAAATTACAAAATGTCTCAGAGCTTAGACATGCTCTATTTATGACAGAGTTCATTGTGCAGAACTTGTCATTCCAAGATAACTACGCAGATACTGGAATGTGTCCTTTGCCAATGGCTTTGTGAAGATGTCGGCAAGTTGGTCTTCAGACCTGCAAAATTCCAAACAAATTTCCTTGTCATTCACCAACTCTCTTATAAAATGAAACCTTGTGTCGATGTGCTTGGTTCTCTTGTGAAACACATGATTCTTTGATAATGCTATGGCTGAATTGTTGTCACAGAAGATTGTTGTCGGTTCTTGATGGTTCTGTGACAAGTCTTTTAAGACTCTTCTCATCCAGACAGCTTGACATGCAGCACTTGTTGCTGCAACATACTCTGCTTCAGCTGAAGATAGAGTTATTATGGGCTGTTTCTTTGAAGCCCATGAAACAACACCTATACCAAAATGAAATGTGTACCCATATGTGCTTTTCCTGTCATCTATGCTGCCTCCATTGTCACTGTCAGTGTAACCAATGAGTTTAAAATTTTCTGAAGTTGAATACATAATACCAAGGTCTTTTGTGCCACTTACATACCTCAGAATTATTTTACCTGCTTGCCAATGTGAGTCTTTTGGTGACTCCATGAGCCTTGAGATCAGACTTACTCCATACATAATGTCTGGTCTTGTTGTTGTCAAATACATAAGGCTGCCAACAAGCCTTTTGAACAGCGTAGGATCTACAGTGGATCCTTCATCATCCTTGCTCAATTTTAAACCTGTTATTACTGGTGTTGGGGCTGTCTTGCAGTTAGACATGTTAAACCTTTTTAAAACTTCACTTGCATACTTAGACTGTGATATAAAAATACCACTTTCAGAATGTTTAACTTCAATGCCCAGAAAAAACTTCATAAGCCCCAGATCAGTCATTTCAAATTCACTTTCCATGACTGTTTTAAAATCTGCTATGCCATAATCACCAGTAAATATTAAATCATCTACATACAGGCAGAAAATTAACATCTTACCTTGCACATCGACTTTGGTGTAAAAATTCGGTTCACTTTCACTTTTGTGAAATCCATTTTCAATGAGATAGGAATCAATACGACGGTACCAAGCTCTAGGAGCTTGCTTCAAACCATATAGTGCCTTTTTCATCCTATAGACTTTATGTTCTTGAAATGGAACTTCATACCCTTATGGTTGTTCCACATATACTTCCTCTTCTAGATAGCCATTTAAGAATGCCGACTTGACATCCATTTGATGAACTGGCCATTTGTTTTGTGCAGCAATGGCCAAGACTGTTCTGACTGTATCCATGCGTGCAACAGGTGCAAACGTTTCATTGAAGTCGATGCCGGGTTGCTGTGTGAACCCTCTTGCTACCATTCTTGATTTGTGCTTTTGCACATTCCCATCACCATCTTGCTTTGTCTTATCAATCCATTTGACACTGATTACATCCTTGTCTTTTGGTACATCGACCAGTTCCCATGTTTGTTTTTTCTCAATGCATTCTATTTCTTCATCCATGGCTTGTGCCCATACTTCTTCTTCGACAGCTTCTTCAAATGTTAGTGGATCATATATAGGGGAAAATAGTGCAAACAGAGAGAATGAATTAGGTGTACCAGCTTCATATATCTTCCGCAGACTTCTTGTCTTCACCGGTTCTGTCGATGTCGACCTCGACGAATTACTTGATGGAGTCTGTTGTCCTCTTGGTGTACTTGTCGGTGTAGCTTGAGCTGCTACTTGTGTCGATGGTCCTTGTGTTGAACCATGTCTTGTTGTCATGGGAGTCGACGGTGCTCCGACCGGTTGACTTACATGTGGTATTTGAACCACTTCCTCTTCCATATCATCATTGTCGACGCTCGACACAATCTTGACATTTGTGTCGACGGTTCCATCCCATGATTCGTTCTCGACAAATTGAACATCCCGACTGATTATCACTTTCCTTGTGATGGGGTCATACAACTTGTATGCTTTTGTGTCTTCTGAATAGCCGACAAAAATACATTTTTGTCCCTTCTTGTCTAGCTTCTTTCTCAGCTCATCTGGAATATGAGCATATGCAACACAACCAAAAACTTTTAAATGTGAAACACTATGATTCATACCTATCCATGCTTCTTGGGGAACTTTGTTCTTCACACTCTTTGTTGGACACCAGTTCATAATGTATACGGCAATTGCGACTGCTTCACGCCAATACTCATTTGGCAAATGCTTGGCTGCCAACATGCTGCGTGCCATCTCCATGATGGTTCTGTTCTTTCTTTCGGCAATACCATTCTGCTGAGGTGTATACCGTGCAGTGAATTGTTTCTGTATGCCATGGGTCTTGAAAAAATTCAGAAATTCATTTGAAACATATTCACCTCCTCTGTCGGTCCTTAAAATATTGATTCGGTGACCACTATGGTTCTCCACGAGTGCCTTGAACTGCTGAAAATAACCAAATGCATCAGATTTATGTTTCGAGAAATATACCCATGTCTTTCTTGAGTAATCATCAATAAATGTTAGAAAATACTTGCAGCCACCAATGGATGATGTCTGCATTGGACCACAAATGTCAGAGTGCACAATTTCAAGTGGTGTGCGTGCTCTATAGGACTTTCTGACTGGAAATGTCTCTCTGTGCTGCTTGCCAAAAATGCAGCCTTCACAAACCCTCTCTAGTCTGTCGATCAATGGTAATCCCTTCACCATGTTCTTTGTGTGCAGTAGCTTTAGCCCACCAAAATTCAGATGTCCAAATCTGAAATGCCACAACCAGAATTCATCCTGAACTTCTATCTGAAATGCAGCTTGCAAATTAGCGCTGCAATTTTCTCTCTTGTCGAGGATCTCGACTATTTCTTCACTTTCTTCCTTGAATGCAGTTCCTGTCTTTGTCTTCCCTTTTATGTCGGGAACTATCCTCAATGGAAACAAGCGGTTGCTTGTCATTGGCACTTTTGCTATCAGCTGGTCGCTTGGACGCTTGTCTTTGATCACACAATGTTCATCTTCCATGTAGACTCTGTAGCCTTTTTGTAACAACTATCCAATGCTTAACAGATTATGTTTCAGACCTTCAACATGATAGATATCAGGGACATACTTACTCTCCCCCTTTTTGGTTAGAATATCAACAGTGCCTTTTCCTAAGACAGTGACTTGGACATTGTTTCCAAGTGTAACATCAGTTTTAACTGAAGTGTCTAGACTGGAAAATAGATTTAAATTACCAATCATATGGTTGCTACATCCTGAGTCCAGGTACCATATGTCATGTGGACTTTCTTGAACAGCATTGCATTCAAGTGGAGATGTCGATGCCATTAACATTTCTCCTGTCGACATGTTGGTGCTGGTCAACTGACTTGGGCTTTGTCTTCCTTGGTCATATTGCTTCTTCCTGCATTCATATGCATAATGACCAAACTTCTTATAGTGATGACATTGAATTTTTGATTTATCAAACCTCTAGCCACTTGGCTGACTTGGGTTCTGGTTATCTCCTCTACCACCGACATTTGCAGGACTTCTGCCTCGTCCTCCTCTTGAAGAACTTCTTCCTCTACCTTTGAAGTTGTTTCTCCCCCTGCCTCTACCACGGCTTATGGATGACTGTGCTGCAAATGCACCTTCCAATGATGTCTGTGATCTGCTGATTCTGTGTTCATGATTGATGAGTGAAGCTTGCAGCTCATCAATGGAGAATTCCGACATGTCTGTGTGTTCCTCTAAGGTCACAACCAAATTTTCAAATCTTGGGGGAAGACTTCTGAGAATTTTTTCAACAACCCTTTGGTCTGATATGGGTTCTCCATGAGATTTCAGTTGGTTTATCAACCCAACAACTCTGGTGTAGAATGTGTCTACATTCTCTGAATCTTTCATGCACAGAGATTCAAAATCTTTTCTCAGAATCTGCAGCTTGGATGTCTTTACCTTAGTCAATCCTTGATAGGCAGTCTCCAATGTATCCCATGCTTCCTTGGCATTAGTCGATGCTGCTATTCTTGGGAGTATGCTCTCATGCATAGCTTGATGTATGAAAAACAGAGCTTTTCCATCTCTCTTCCTCTGTTCTCTCAAGACATCTTTCTGAGCCTGTGTGAGATTGTTATATGCTGCCGTGTCTGCTAGTTCTGCATAACCATGCTGGACTATCTCCCAGACATCTTGCCATCTAAATAAAGCTTTCATTGTTAAAGACCAATATTCACAATTCTTTCCTGTAAAACTTGGAGGCTGCAATGAACCAGAAGTGGAAGCCATTTTTAATTTTTAATTAACTTTCCTTAGAAAATTAAATTTCCACTTTTTAAGACAAGATTTATTTCCTAAAATCTTGGGCTGATATAAATCTTGCTCTGATATAATACCAAGCTCTGATAACAGATAGCCAAAACCGAGCCTACTAAACTTGGGTTTAGGGCTCAGTCGATATTCAAATTTTCACTTTTTAATTTTCACGCCGACCACTTTACTTTTTCACCAGTCGGGTGAAACTTGTCTATGTCCGACTAGACAAGTTTATAAATTTTAGTCGGTCCTACACTCGACCAAAATTACTCCGACTTACTTGTCCGATCGATTTTTACCTCGACCACTTTTACTCCGACCAAGTCGGCTCTTCAACCAAGTCGGACCTTCGACTAAGTCGGCTGCTTCAGTCGGCTGACTCACCGACCACTCTAGTCGGCTCTGACCACTCTAGTCGGCTCGACCACTTTGGTCGAAATCTGCAGAATATGTTTCTTAGTCTAAAGACGTAAGAAATTACAAATGCTTTTCACCTGTGAGTAAAATGAAGTAAAATAGACACATTTACAAATTCAAATAACTTATGAGAAACATATGCCCAAATATGTAGGAAGACTTGAGTCGACCAATGTGTCGTAAAACCTGGAACTTTCATGCGGTGAGATTTTTATGGGTTCTTGTTCTTTTACTTCACAGTAATTGTAAAATACTTTTACAGAAGTAAATCTGGAAATATGTGCGGCCAAATAATCATGCATTCAACCACAAACTATTTCATATATTAACTATGCTGAAATAACAAAGTACTACAAACTTGTCGGTTACAAAATGGTCGGTCCAGACTTGTCCGTCCAGACTCATCGGTCTACAGAGCTTCAGCTCGCCGATTAAATCACATGCACAGAAGCTTGAGCTTCGACTTCTCTTTCTCACCCTGAGTTCCTCTAGTGTCTATCTTCTGTTTTCTCTGTGTTCCTGTGTTTTTTTATTTACAAAATGCTTCTTCTATTTATAGGCAACCTGAAGATTGCTACAGCATGGGCCGACTAACTTGCCATTAAAGACTGTAATAACTATCTACTTAACAACTTAGCTTCTGAAATAAATTCGACTGGTTTATAGAGCCGAATTGTGGACTCTTCCTTCTTGTTAGATTGACAGACAAGATCTTGACTCGTATAGACTCTGACAGAGTCGGATGGAAGTCAAGTACAGATCTGCGAGTAATTACGTTTTTCCAACACTCCCCCTTAATTATAAGCAGATGGGGTTTTTAAAACAAAAAATTACAAAATGTCTCAGAGCTTAGACATGCTCTATTTATGACAGAGTTCATTGTGCAGAACTTGTCATTCCAAGATAACTACGCAGATACTGGAATGTGTCCTTTGCCAATGGCTTTGTGAAGATGTCGGCCAGTTGGTCTTCAGACCTGCAAAATTCCAAACAAATTTTTTTTGTCGTTCACCAACTCTCTTATAAAATGAAACCTTGTGTCGATGTGCTTGGTTCTCTTGTGAAACACATGATTCTTTGATAATGCTATGGCTGAATTGTTGTCACAGAATATTGTTGTCGGTTCTTGATGGTTCTGTGACAAGTCTTTTAAGACTCTTCTCATCCAGACATCTTGACATGCAGCACTTGTTGCTGCAACATACTCTGCTTCAGCTGAAGATAGAGTTATTATGGGTTGTTTCTTTGAAGCCCATGAAACAACACCTGTACCAAAATGAAATGTGTACCCAGATGTGCTTTTCCTGTCATCTATGCTGCCTCCATTGTCACTGTCAGTGTAACCAATGAGTTTAAAATTTTCTGAAGTTGAATACATAATACCAAGGTCTTTTGTGCCACTTACATACCTCAGAATTATTTTACCTGCTTGCCAATGTGAGTCTTTTGGTGACTCCATGAACCTTGAGATCAGACTTACTACATACATAATGTATGGTCTTGTTGTTGTCAAATACATAACGCTGCCAACAAGCCTTTTGAACAGCGTACGATCTACGGTGGATCCTTCATCATCCTTGCTCAATTTTAAACTTGTTATTACTGGTGTTGGGGCTGTCTTGCAGTTAGAAATGTTAAACCTTTTTAAAACTTCACTTGCATACTTAGACTGTGATATAAAAATACCACTTTCATACTGCTGAACTTCAATGCCCAGAAAAAACTTCATAAGCCCCAGATCAGTCATTTCAAATTCACTTTCCATGACTGTTTTAAAATCTGCTATGCCATAATCACCAGTAAATATTAAACCATCTACATACAGGCAGACAATTAACATCTTACCTTGCTCATCGACTTTGGTGTACAAAGTCGGTTCACTTCCACTTCTGTGAAATCCATTTTCAATGAGATAGGAATCAATACGACTGTACCAAGCTCTAGGAGCTTGCTTCAAACCATATAGTGCCTTTTTCATCCTGTAGACTTTATGTTCTTGACCTGGAACTTCATACCCTTTTGGTTGTTCCACATATACTTCCTCTTCTAGATATCCATTTAAGAATGCCGACTTGACATCCATTTGATGAACTGGCCATTTGTTTTGTGCAGCAATGGCCAAGACTGTTCTGACTGTATCCATGCGTGCAACAGGTGCAAACGTTTCATTGAAGTCGATGCCGGGTTGCTGTGTGAACCCTATTGCTACCATTATTGCTTTGTGCTTTTGCACATTCCCATCACCATCTTGCTTTGTCTTATAAATCCATTTGACACTGATTACATCCTTGTCTTTTGGTACATCGACCAGTTCCCATGTTTGGTTTTTCTCAATGCATTCTATTTCTTCATCCATGGCTTGTGCCCATACTTCTTCTTCGACAGCTTCTTAAAATGTTATTGGATCATATATGGGGGAAAATAGTGCAAACGGAGAGAATGAATTAGGTGTACCATCTTCATATATCTCCCGCAGACTTCTTGTCTTCATCGGTTTTGTCGATGTCGACCTCGACGAATTGCTTGACGTAGTCTGCTGTCCTCTTGGTGTACTTGTCGGTGTAGCTTGAGTTGCTACTTGTGTCGATGGTCCTTGTGCTGAACCATGTCTTGGTGTCATGGGAGTCGACGGTGCTCCGACCGGTTGACTTACATGTGGTGTTTGAACCACTTCCTCTTCCATATCATCATTGTCGATGCTCGACAAATCTTGACATTTGTGTCGATGGTTCCATCCCATGATTTGTTCTTGACAAATTGAACATCCCGAATGATTATCACTTTCCTTGTGACGGGGTCATACAACTTGTATGCTTTTGTGTCTTCTGAATAGCCGACAAAAATACATTTTTGTCCCTTCTTGTCTAGCTTCTTTCTCAGCTCATCTGGAATATGAGCATATGCAACACAACCAAAAACTTTTAAATGTGAAACACTATGATTCATACCTGTCCATGCTTCTTGGGGAACTTTTTTCTTCACACTCTTTGTTGGACACGAGTTCATAATGTATACGGTAGTTGCGACTGCTTCACGCCAATACTCATTTGGCAAATGCTTGGCTGCCAACATGCTGCGTGCCATCTCCATGATGGTTCTGTTCTTTCTTTCGGCAATATCATTCTGCTGAGGTGTATACCGTGCAGTGAATTGTTTCTGTATGCCATGGGTCTTGCAAAAATTCAGAAATTCATTTGAAACATATTCACCTCCTCTGTCGGTCCTTAAGATCTTGATGCGGTGACCACTCTGGTTCTCCACGAGTGCCTTGAACTACTGAAAATAACCAAATGCATCAGATTTATGTTTCAAGAAATATACCCATGTCTTTCTTGAGTAATCATCAATAAATGTTAGAAAATACTTGCAGCCACCAATGGATGATGTCTGCATTGGACCACAAATGTCAGAGTGCACAATTTCAAGTGGTGTGCGTGCTCTATAGGACTTTCCAACTGGAAATGTCTCTCTGTGTTGCTTGCCAAAAATGCAGCCTTCACAAACCCTCTATGGTCTGTCAATCAATGGTAATCCCTTCACCATGTTCTTTGTGTGCAGTAGCTTTAGCCCACCAAAATTCAGATGTCCAAATATGAAATGCGACAACCAGGATTCATCCTGAACTTCTGTCTGAAATGCAGCTTGCAAATTAGTGCTGCAATTTTCTCTCTTGTCGAGGATCTCGACTGTTTCTTCACTTTCTTCCTTGAATGCAGCTCCTGTCTTTGTCTTCCCTTTTATGTCGGGAACTATCCTCAATGGAAACAAGTGGTTTCTTGTCATTGGCACTTTTGCTATCAGCTAGTCGCTTGGATGCTTGTCTTTGATCACACAGTGTTCATCTTCCATGTAGACTCTGTAGCCTTTTTGTAACAACTGTCCAATGCTTAACAGATTATGTTTCAGACCTTCAACATGATAGATATCAGGGATATACTTACTCTCCCCCTATTTGGTTAGAATATAAACAGTGCCTTTTCCTAAGACAATGACTTAGACATTGTTTCCAAGTGTAACATCAGTTTTAACTGAAGTATCTAGACTGGAAAACATATTTAAATTACAAGTCATATGGTTGCTACATCCTGAGTCTAGGTACCATATGTCATGTGGACTTTCTTGAACAGCATTGCATTCAAGTGGAGATGTCGATGCCATTAACATTGCTCCTGTCGACATGTTGGTGCTGGTCGACTGACTTGGGATTTGTCTTCCTTGGTCATATTGCTTCTTCCTGCATTCATATGCATAATGACCAAACTTCTTACAGTAATGACATTGAATTTTTGATTTATCAAACCTCTAGCCACTTGGATGACTTGGGTTCTGGTTATCTCCTCTGCCACCGACATTTGCAGGACTTCTGCCTCGTCCTCCTCTTGAAGAACTTCTTCCTCTGCCTCTGAAGTTGTTTCTCCCCCTGCCTAGATAGGGCTCGATTTCACTTAATTGTGACAAAAAAGACATTTTTTTGTGAAAGAATATTAAGTTTGAGAACCACTTTGATTGGAAAAAAATATTGGCTTTCTCTCTATTTGACTTTGTTCCAGGAATCCCTTAACAAGCTAATAAGTTGTTAGCTAGAGACGTGTTGGACATTGAGAGTTAAAATCCCAATCAATGCATTTTAAGAAGTGTTGTTTTAAGAGTCTGGAGTGTGAATCCTCTATGAATAGACCAAATCTAATTCAAATCAAAGCCATACTCACCATTATAACTTTGATAGGCAAGTTGAATTCCATGCATACTCACAACTCTTGCATATCAAACCTAGTCATTCATATATAAAAGAAAAAAAAGAAAAAAAAGGTAAACCGCCACACTTGTAATCTCTCTCGAGTCCATTGCATGCATTGAAATGATTTGTTATAGAAAATTGTGCACCATATGGAAAATTTACTATTTAAATAAGTGCCTTGTAATTTCACAAGTTTTTAAAATGGCTACATGCAATCTCAACAAGGTATTTTTAAATAGGTGATCTATAATTTTACTGATCAGTTTTAGTTTTAAAAGTTGATATGCATGTTAAGATGTTGTCTTTGTTTGTGTTAATTGGTGCTATAAAAATTTCCAGGTTTGACTGTGACTCTTAAGTGAAACCCAACGTGACACCTAAAATGAGCCAAGTTGACAAGCTTGTGAGGCAAACTCATAGATTGCAAGTTTTTAACTCAATAACCAATTGAAAAACATGGTGAGTCCCTTTATAAAATACACACACATCCACACGCACACACATGCGTGTGTATATATATGTACATGTGTGTGTGTGTAGATATACATATACTCTTTGGAATCTTTAAGTTTTGCAACATTGGTCCCAAAGATTTTGTAATATCCATAGCTCCCAACTCTTTTCACCAACACCAAACTAGTCACACCTAAGGCTGACTCCATCCTAGATCTACTTTAGTAGCTCATAGCCACTTCATGCCACTTCAGAAAATATCTTTCTCTGTTTAGAAATTTAATGCATAAAAGGCATCATGGTATTTAAACATGTGAAATGTTTGCTACAAAATTTTACACTTTACATCATTTATGAAAATACAAATAAGTTAGCTTTGTTAAAAAGGTAATTAAATTCAAATAAATCCGTCTGCATCTAAAAATTAATTTCTACCATATTGTAACCTCTTGAAGGGATCCCACATTCTTTTGACTCCCACTACCACAAGCCTTTAACTCCCTTTTCTTCAACCACTAAAAGCATAGTTTTTAAACATTAAGATCCATGCCCCTTCCATTCTCATATATATAGGAACTATCAACACTTTTTCAAAGAATTATGTAGGTTGCAAATAGTAACAATTACCTTGAGTCCCCCCATCAAATGGGGAAACTGTTGCTGAACTTGATGCTTTGTGAGCCATTTTCCTTGGTACAATATTTTCCCTTCTTTAACAACCCTATAGAGTTGGACCTTCTATTGGAGAGTTCCCTTAACCTATGTGTCCATGTTCATATCAAATGTTATATGTTCCATGTTTTCAGGTTGGAGCTCTATAGGTGAATAACAATGTTAGCTAGGAAAGCATCGAATGGCGATGGGGGTTTGGGGGGGTTTCTAAAGGGTTTTCCCTCTTTTCCCACCTTCGAGGGATACTTTTTTATGTACTTGGGTACCTAATATAGCTACAAATTGTCAAGACCTATTTTTTTATGCATTAGTTTCATCAAGTTGGGCTTATGGGGGTATTTTAGAGTGTATGTTCCCTCTCCTTAGGATTAATCTCTCACCTAGGGACTTTAGGTCTTGGTCTCATGATTGTAATGGTTTGATTCTAACTCAAATTGACCATGTGATCCATTGGAGTGAGTTATCCCTATTATCAAGGGAATCCTCTATTGTTTCTAGCATGTTAGAGTGATTTTAGAATCTATGTTTGGCATGTCAAGGTGTCTTCATTAAATTATGGCATTTCCCCCTAATTTTAGGGTCCTATCATGCATGTTAGAGTTCCTAGAGTGGTTCTAGGAACTTAATTTCACTCATCAAGGATATGTAGTGCCCTCCTCTAAAGTTTTGACTATATTCCTCTCTTGAACCAGCTATGCATGGATTAGATCCCTCGTTCTAGGTAACTAAGCCTCCACTTGTCCTCTTGGATTAGTTAGGATATAGTTAACTTATCTTTGAGAGATATCATGGCTGACTAAGGGCATCTAAACTCTAAGTTAATCCCAACTAGGTCTTCATGCATTAGTGAATAATTTGAATTGCCTTCTTTAGGGATACGAATTGGATTCTTTAGTAATTGTAATTGCATATATGTACAACATTGTTCAATGTTTGGAATTTGATGCAGTAATGGATTATTGAATAAGATTTCAGTATTTTTGCTCCAATATTTTTTCTCTCTTTACTCTCTCATTCTTTTTCTTTGTAAAGAACTCAGAGTAGTTGTTATCTCTTATAATCATCACAATATTTAACATATTTGCATTTAATTTAATGTTTGTCCTTGCAAATTAATTCAACGCATTTTTTTCAATGCTTGGCTTGTTAATTTTTTGTAAATTTGAAAGGATAAACGTTTAATTAAATGTCTATTTGGCACATTAAATTACGCTATTTTTTTAAAAGGTTAGAAAGAGAACATAATTCCTTACACGTTTTTTTTATTGCATGTAGTAATTCCTAAGGTTGATATGAGTTTTGGAAGCTTCAATCTAATAACTATGTAAAGTACCAAATTGTTATTTCCACATTTCATTGAAAAGTGTTACCCATTTTCATGGATTCACTCTCTACTATTGTGTGGATGTATTTGTTATCATTCTCATCTTTAAGGTTTTATCTTGTTTGTGATTTAATTTCAAGGGTTAACATTCACTACATCTTTCCACAAAGGAAACTCATAAGAATGTTTGATTGGATTCCAAGGGGTTTGGAGTGAAATTGAAAAAATGGGGTGAAATTTACAATTCTTAAACACTTTTTCACCATTTTGAAAATTGTGCTCAAATGAAAAATGACTTGAGATACAAAATGATGAAACTTTTCCCTAATTGACATTTCATATTTCAGAATTCCAGATTATATTTGTTTTAATGAAAATTATGTGGATCTTTACAGTCTAAAGAACAATTTTCATCGGAATTTACTGGATAAAGTGTGAAAAGTGATAAGTTGACATTTACAAATTGATACAAAAAATGATGAGAACAACATATCATTAGTCTGAGTATTCCTAAGTGTTCACAATCAAAATTAATATCAATGTCATATATAAAATTTCTCTTCAAAATTTGTTTTATGGGCAATAGAATAAGATCTCTAACCTTGAATTCACCAACACAAAAGAAAGGGTGCAAGAATTGGGTAAGAGTAGTGAAATTTTGGGATAGGTAGCTTTTGGCCATAAATTAAAATTGAGCATGATCACAACCATTTCCAAAATTATTAAAAAGGAGAATAGATCTAGTCACTCATAATCTAGAGAGTTACTTTTGGTTCTTCTAAAAAATTGGAAGAATGGAGCCTCTAAGCTTGAGAAAGCAAAAACAATTGTTTATGTCGATAATCTACAAAGTGCCTTGAACTTAAAGTCAAGGTTATGTGATGGAAATAGATGTATAATACGGAATAAATTCCACAAAATAATTGTATATACTATGTAAGATTTATAATAAGACATAAATAAACATGAAAATGGTTGTGTGGCCTATGTAATGACATAGGAAATCTATGGAAGAATTTCAACTTATTTGAATAACTAAGCTAAGTATAAAATTTTAAAGGGTTGATTTGTAAATGTAATTTAGATATGATACTGATTTAGCAATAATGCATATAGTGCATTGACCATAATCAATATGTGCAATCTAATTTTAAGAGAATAAATGGAAGCTAAGAGCTATTGGAGATCAAGAGATCGCTCTGTTTGATTAAGACACTCATTTTAGGCATGCATGTGGTAATTATCGTCACTATGTACATTTGGGTCACACTAATACATGCAACTCATTAAAATGGATCAAGACACTCATTGTTGCTACCAGTAAGGTCATTATTCTAAGAGTAAATTTGGGTCATGTTGTGTGCACTAGGAATTCATCCCTTTCTTTTCCCACACTATATGGATTGGCACTCCATTTTAGCAAACCATACAAATAAATTGTAAAACACATGTTTCCTCAGTTTGTAATGAAAGTAAAGATGCAAGTTGTGACAATTAATATTAATATCTAATAGCCATTAGTTGTGATTGAAGGGAGACACTAAAATGTAAGGGGATATGAACCCATGAGAAGAAAATGATGAGGGCAACCTATAAAACATAGGGGTGCTAACCTTGTCTAAACTACGTCGTAGTCCGTGTCGACTTATGTTGGCCAATGTGTTTAAAACGTTAGTTGGACCCTTATTTATGTTAATTGTTTATTATATTGAAGCCTAAGTTAATGACTTTAATTTAATGGGTTTCATGTTTTGATGGGATATAGGTCATATTGTGTGGGATCGATGGTTGATGGAGGGAGGCACATAGTTACTATCCCTCATGCATAAAAATATCATTCTCCCTACTGATACGATCATTCCAGTCATCCATTAAGAGGTACTACTGATTATGTATGGCTTGTATCCTAATCTATGAAACTTATCAACAACCAATTACTTAAACTCAGGAGTGAAATCAACCATGTAACTTCCAAACACATGATGAAAGTGTTCGTTGAATATTTATTGGTTCCCCCACCCAATCTAGCCATGGAACTCTACATGGGTTGTTAAATTCTTGAGGGAATGCATCTGAATAGAAGGAATTTCTCATCCTTGTGTTGGATACATTGAGTTGGGAGATGAATGGTTGTTAGGTGTTTAGAGCTGATCTATGGAGTTTTCCTCTTGTGGATGTATAGCCCCGACTCATGGGCGGTGGTCTTATTGAAAGAGTCAAGAGAAAGGAATTCCTAAGGTTGGGTTGAGCATCCCTCACCCATAGTTGGTTTCTATTGTTTTGGATTTCATATGAGTTTTTACTCTAATCTCGTGGTTGCAATTTTTTATAGTAAAGAAATTGATTTATAAATTTGGTAATGTTTAAATTCTTTCAAACATAGATAATCTATCTTGCTAATACCTTGGTCAATCACCAAACAAGTTATAATATATTTATGTTTCCCTTTTTATTATAGATTTACTGGAGGCTTTAAATTTAGGAAATCATGAGACAAGGTATACATCTATTGTAATGAAATTTTCAATCGTATGGCGAGCAATACAACCTAGAATATCATATATCAGCTAATACCATCATTTTCATTATGATTGATTGGAATTTAATGACCATTAGAGTGCAAAAATTGTGGGTCAATGAATACCTCTATTTTACATGTGTTTGTTGGTTGTTTGATGAGCATATAATTCAAAAAAATCAAGGCAAATGTAGGGAATCAATTGTCACTTTTCCTTTAAAAAACGCTAGGAGTAGAACAATTCTAGAAATTGCTCAGCATAATAGATTTTTTCCATAGTTTTCTCCTAGCGCTGGAAGAATCCACCGGGAAAGGCTAGTGAAACTCTACATGCATATTTGTATCCCTACAACCTTGTTCATATCTATAATCACAAGGGATTTTTATTCTCTCCTTCTTAAATTTGTATTGGATATCATTTGGAATCCAACTATTGTTGCTACTTATGCTAACAAACAACCTATCGTTTATTTTAGAGAGGCCATGGCATCTTCTGAGTCACACAAGTTTAGAAAAACTTACCTCAATTGGGTTTGGAATTCATCAAAAAGTTGACTTTAAACAAAATTTGTGGATGTTTTGCATTATGTTGGAAAAAGAATAATTTTAGGATTTTGGATAGTTTCAAGGATCATTGCAAGCTACCATTATAGTGAGGAGATATTTTCCTCGCGAGTTATGAATGAAAACATTCTAGAGAGTTGTATAACTTTTTCTTCTAGGCATACATAGGCCTATGATGTTGTTTGATATGTGTATATTTGTTTATTGTTTTATGATGATATTATATCTGTGTCAGTTGGTCCAATGATTTCTGATAATTGCCATGCTAGGATACTAGTTTGGTATTCTTATTAGAAAATGAAAGGACTGATATGCATTCTTTTGGATTTAAAATCCGCACTTTTGTTTCCTGGTATTAGGGAAGGTCTATAAGGCAACAATTTATCATTTAGAAATTTACTTTCTAGCTATAGTGAGCTTTTATTAGGGAAAAATGGTTGATCGATATTGTAGCTAGAGGAAATAATCTTAAATGATTCAAAGTAATTTTAGTTTGTCAAAATTTTAGGGATATGTGTGCATTCATTTGAGGTTTTGTTGTTATTTGAAGGGATCTACTAAATACCATTGCAATAGATTCACACTGGTGTGAAAGAAGCATTGTTGGTTTCTCTAGTGCTTTAAGAAAATATGCCAGTTTTGAGCTTATTCTTCTCAAGTATAATCTAACTGACATATGTGTAGCTTAATGTAATTGAATTTATAGGTGTAAATATTAATAGTTGCTGTAGAAATTGACAAAAAAATAAAACCTTAGTCATTCAAACATTTTTTCAAACACTTAGCATCACCCAGATTTCATTCTTAAACTATCACTAATTAAAGAATTCTTCACATGCACTTTAGCCAACAACCATGATGCTAAAACAATGAAAACAATCATGTTCTTAGCGGAAAAGATAACATGTAACAATAGACTAATAAATCAAGTAAACAACATATTTGGTCAACTAGACCTTGGAAAACCCCCCCTTGGGGAAAACTAGTTCAAGGGTAAATTTATCCAACATTTTCAGGCAATAAAATTGTATACATCAGCATTTAAACATCAATAATTAATGATTGTACCAGCACCTTAAAATCTGTGCAAGACCTTAATTTGCATGCCCAAACAATAGTATTGTTGCGAGGGATATCTACCTTATGACTAGGGGTCTTAGGGTCACCAACATGCTAGGTTTTGGATTGCAAACAGAAGGGGCTACAGAGACATAAATGAGAGAAATAGGATGAAAGGGATGTGTACCTTATTACCAGTGGTTGATCCAATCTTTATCCTTCTTTCTCCAATGCTCTTCAAGCTCCTGACCTTCTGTATCTACAAAAGAGATTGATGTTTCTCCACAGAAATCCTGATTATTATATAAAGAAATACAAAAAGATTATAATTGCATATAGGAATTAATAGCAATACATTTCATAATTCATAACAATGAGAACATGTACAAAGACAACATGGAATAAATTCACTCTTTATTCAGAAGTTGCAGGGAACATTACAACCATGTCTAAGACAAGCGTCTCTGATGACCAAGAAATTGAATTATCTTTCTCCTCTTTCCAATGGATTCCTCCAACAAAAACTTGATCTTCAAATTGCTTCCCCTATCGTATACCCCTCCCCTCTATTTATACGTGTTGATGAGGAGGAGTTACGAGGTATAGGATGGTTAGGAGAGTTGGGGAAGTTATAGTTTCGAACCCAACTACCCTTAACTAATCATGATTTATTTTTTAAATTTTTTCTTAATGTATCCGTGGGTGCATATATAGGGAGCTTATGAATGATTCATGACTCTTATGAAGGAAAATAGCGAATACAACATCTCATAGTTGACTCGCAGGTTGCATATGAGCATAACCATGAATGACCCACGACTTGTTAGAAGCAAAGTTGTGAATACAAGACAAACCTCTTTATAAAAATGGGCAAGACTAAAGGAAGAAGTGTGTATAAGGCTTCTCTTCATCTATAATGTTTGGGAAACTTCAATCCACATTGTCCTTTTGTGTACCGATGTATTGGGTGTCATTACTCAGACGAAGAAGTTCCATTTCATAGTATAACATATGCCCCCTAATGTATGAGGTCAGAGGGAAGCGATGGCCGAACATCACGTCCCCTTCCATCCACCAAAGAGAATGCGACCATAAATGCTCACTCTGATTGTTGGAGGAGAGTCCAACTTGAAATTCATTAAATTATGTATTTATTTTGATGGATTCCCGATTTTTGCAAATATCCATAGAGACATGATCTCATCCCGCGTTCATTCTATTCAAGTCTAATAAATTCTCCAACTTTCCAACAATAGAGAAAATGATCCTTTTAGTGATCAAATTGGTGGTCACCATTTATTCTGCATATGGAGACAAATCAATGGTTGAGAATAAACCCGCAAGAATCAACGGTGCGGAAAACTTGAGTTGCGTAATCGGGGAAACATATGGAATCAGTGCAACCCCGCATCCCGCATTCTGCATCCCGCAAGTTGCAGAAAGGAAGTTGCGGAAGGATATTTGCAGAAGACAGAGATTGCGAAGCCGCACCCCACATCCCGCATCTCGCTATTTGCGAAAAGGAATTTGGGGAAGGATATTTGCGGAAGACAGAGATTGCGAAGCCGCATCTCGCATTTTGCGAGTTACGAAAAGGAAGTTGCGAAAGGAGATTTGCGGAAGACAGAGATTGTGAAGCCCCATCCTGCAATCCCTCATCCCACATCTCGGAAATTGTAGAAAGGAATATTTCTACATGAAATTCAACTTTGAAAGAAGTCTTGGATATATTTGATCATTCAGGCCATTTCCAATTCGGAAATCTAAGCCCCATAACTTAATTTAAAAATGCATTGAAAGAAAACATACACAAATGCATACAATTGCAATTATACAGCTGAAGCAATTCATCCATTCAACACATTAGGCATGTTCATCATATTTCATTAAGCAAATACAATTGCAGAGATTAGCATAGAAAAATATACTTATCTTGAAACAAGTTTTTCTGGAAACCAGCTACGTCGCTACAATGTTCCACCCAACCATAGGCCAGTGCACTCATTAATCTCTCAGCAGCATTGCCACCCCCAAGCTGGGCATGATTCCCAAAAGGAATAAGGAACACTAGAAGGCTCACACATAGTCAAGGATACAACAAGACTCACCCAATCCAACACAGTTGGGTTTATCAGACTACAAACAAACAAGCCAATATATTGTTGGGTTTATTAGGATAAAAAATGAAGCCAATATACTATTGGGTTTATCAAGCTAAACAACCAAGCCATCTATCAGTTGGGTTTATCAGACTGCATTTAGTCAAGCCAACATTCACATTAAGGACCAGCCAAGCCAACTAACAGATGGGTTTATCATGTTGGATCTGGAATGCTTGAACTGATAAGCTAGTGAGCTTAACCATAGAGCTATGGACACCTGCACCAGATCTGGCTTGGCTTCTAAAACATCTACATTACAAATCATTTATCATGGAGAGACTCAGTATCAAGGTCACAGATAGGTACCTGAAACAGACAAATCAAGGTCATTTACAAAATCATAACTGATGATTCCATGTTCAATAATGTGGAACACTAGCTCCTTTATAGGATTCATTTACATCATATAGTACGAGAAACAAGGCCACATATGATTTACAATGGTGGATCAAAGCCACAATACTACAATGATGAGTCTTCAATAGCTAGAAATATTTTTGCAGGATCATAGCACAATCTTACGCAACTTACGTCATATATGCTATAACCTAAGGTCTTCATCCAAATCCATAGAAATCAGTATGAAACCTACCTTGTGAATATATGAGTTGAAGTCGAACATGAAAAGATACCATTGGAGTGTCAGTTAAAGAGTTATGCTGACAACCAATGTAGAGGAGTCCAACAATATGGGTAGTGTATCTTGAGGTACTATCTTTGAAACTCTAAATCTTGTTCTATAGGAGGTACTGACCGAAAGCCATTGTGTGACAAGGAAGGCAGTGAATCCTTCAACATGTCACATGAGTAACTGGTAGAATGGATAAGGGAAGGTAGAGATAAGATGATCTCAGAGATGAAGATGATAAGGATCAAGATAAATGGAGAGGGGAGTAAATATCCTTGAACAGTGAGCACGACACAGAGATGACCCAAGGTAGCTTTAAACTTTCAATTGGTACAACTAGAATTATCTATCATGTAGGAGACATGAAAATATTCCCCATGTATGTACTATAGGCAGAGGAGTAATGACTCGAAGTGATAGTTGAGCTAAGAAGTGAAAAAATGGAACATGAGTACCGATAGGTTCAAACTAGTTCTTTGTTCAAGGATGACATGATACCAACAAACTTATAACCCAAAGAGTGAAATTATTCCTTTCCTTTCTTGTTAAGTTTTAATGAGTCCAAGAAATTCAACCCAAGTCTTTCTTCATTTTTGAGAAGCTTGAAGAAAAGAGAGAATAGTGCTTACTTATGTCATTGATCTGTGGATTTTATGAGCCCGAATTAGTAAGTGCTCGTCGGTGCTTTCATATTTTTGAGAGTCTGAAAACTCCAAAGAAGACTCTAGGGGGTTGCTTTTTTGTAAATTTAGTCTCTCGAATCCGAAAAAGTGTAAAACAATCCAAAGGAGAACTCTCTTAGCTTCCTAAGAACTAAGGTATACCATTTTCATACTTAGGTGTCAAGGCACAAAAAAGGGGTAAACTATCACCAAACCGACGCTCCTTCAAAAGCAAGCATGTAGCCTTAGTTTAACTAGTGTGAAGGAAGGCAATATCACTCGAAGAGTTCCATTTATTTACGAGAATGGTACTGACAACAATAAACTCGATACTTTGTTCTAATGTTTAATGAACATGACAATGGCATAGAGAATGCTCAGAATATTTTTCATGTTTAGGTCCAGAGCATGAAAAAGAGAAAACTAAGCTCAAATAGGTTCCTTTTCTGTAAGTTTAGTCTTCCAGGCCTAGAAAAGAGATAAATCTATATATGAAGATACTCTTCTAGATTCCAAAGAAAATAGAGTATTCCTTTTTTGTAACTAATCCACATGGTTCGAAAAATGGGTGAACTATCACCAATGTGGATGACCCTTCAATTACTTTAACGAGTCTGAAAGGACACACAACTCGTCTATCTAGTCAATTTTAAGAAGTCAGACCAGGGCTTGAAGATAACAACATAGGGCAGGAGTCTTAAACGAGAAGGTAGTTCAGTAAAATATGAAAAATGAGGCTCATTTTGGTGTGAAAAATAACAACAAAGGATCTCGAAACCTAGCACAACTACGACATGGGTACCATAAATGATAAGAGAATTGCATAATATGGGTGTCCAAAGGGTAATCGAGAGTCCTAAATCCATTTCTGCAATAAAAAATGCAATTTTATAACTGGAAATCTCATCAAATTCATTGTTAGTTGTTGGATTTTAGTAGTTTCAAATTTAAAGATTAGGGATGAGTTTACCACCACAATCATTAAACTACCAAAAACTAATTAATTTTCATAGTTACTCATCAACCCTTTAAAATTAGATGGATCAACTATAAAATTTGTCTACGTGATTGTTTAAATATTGGTGTTGATAATAATACTTCCAAAAGCTGGTTAATTTTCGTCATTACTCATTAGCCCTTTACGATTACATGGGTCAACTATAGAATTTTTCTATGTGATTGTTTAAAGATGGGTGTTCAGAATAATACTTTCACTAAAATTCATTTTTTATAATGACATGTTTGCATTTTTTATTAATGATGGCTCTCAACTAGTGTTAAGTGTTTGTACTTGTGATAGTTGTGATAGTTGTAGATTGGTACTTACATACATTTTGGGATTTATGATAGTTGTAACTAGCACAAAGAGCTTGTGATAGTTGTGTACTTATATTTATATAGATTTGGATTTATGATGTTGTATATAAATACTAGTTGGTTTTATCAAGGAGACTTTAGTTGTATATGTATGTTTGTATTTGTGATAGTTGTACATTAATTCTTATACTTATTTCCATTTATGATAGTTGTAACTAGAGTTTTTTTATTGTTGTGTTTGTGATAATTGTGCACTAAAACTTCCACATATTTTCACTTATGATAGTTGTGCATTTTTATGCTTGTGATATGTACATAAATATTTGTATTCACAATTGGTGCCATGTGTGAATTCCAGGTGACTTTGGTTACACAGGTTTGTGCTTGAGATAGTTGTACACTTGTGCTAGCATTAGCGTTTGGAGCAAGTTTCAAGACTTGGGAAACTTGGAAAATTGGAATAGTTGTATAACATTCCTTGCATTTTTGTTATGATTGTTGTACCCTAGTGCTTAGATTATATATTTTTTCTTGTGATAGTTTTAGGTTAGTACGTGCGTCAACAATTGGTGTTATGTGGAAGCATTGGAAAATTTTGGTATCTCATGTTTGTGCTTGTGATAGTTGCACACTAGTGTTAGTGTGCACTATTGGGATAGGTGCAAGTCTTGGATGACTTTGACAACTCCTATTTGTGTATGCAATAAGTGTACACTAGTGCTTGTTTTTTTGTGCTTGTGATAATTTTATACTAGTTCTTGCATTAGCGATTGGCATTATGTACATGTCTTGGTCAACATTGTCAACACACATTTGTGCTTGTGATAATATGCACTAGTGGTATATTTGATGTCTAGGGTTAGGTGTAAGTCTAAGCAACATTAACAACCCATTTTTGTGTTTGTGATAGCGTTTTGTGTTAGTAATGGGAAACTTTGGTAGCTCTTGTTTGTGCTTGTGATAGTTGTACATTAGTACTAACATTAATAGTTCGAGATGGGTGCAAGTCTTAGGTGCTTTGGCATTGCATTTTGTCCTTTGTGATAATTATAGACATGTGCTTGCATTTTTGTGCTTTTGATAGTTGTACACCAATACTTGCAATAGTGGTTGTCACTATGTACAAATCCTAGGAAACATTTGTAGCTCATGTCTGCGCTTGTGATATTAGAGCTACACTAGTACTAGCATTAGTTGTTGAATCTACTTGCACTTTTTTAGCAACTTTAAGAGTTCCTATTTGTGTTTTCGGTAATTGAACACTAGTGCTTGCATTTTTGTACTTGTGATAGTTGTACACTAGTTTTTGTATAAGTGGTCGAGACTAGGAGAAAATCCTAGATGAATTTACAAGAAATTGTTTACACTTTTGATAATTGTACATAATTCCATCATTATTAAAGGGATTTAGGTACAACTTTTGGGTAACTTCAACAACACATGTTTGTTATTATAATAATTAGAAACATGCATCTAGGTTAACAATTAAAATTAGATGCATATAATATTATCAATTAAAATTGCATGCAAGTGTTGAACACCTTTGATATAATTATGTTGATTGTTCTAGATTTGTCTCCCTTATTAAGATCCTCTAATACTCTCCTGCCATGTTTCAGATGCTTAGATTTCCCTGTACACCTTCCCTGATGTGTTTCAAACGCACCTTCTCGGGTTTCATATTTGGAGTTCCCTATACACCTTCCCTACCTTGTTTTAGAGACACATACATCATCTTCGAATAACGGAGGATACTATATTATGCTAAATTCTCCTTTGTTCCCTTTTAAGTCATGCTACTAGTGTTGGCAATATGGAAACTTAGGTTGTCATTGATGGCAATCAGATGATGACAGAGCAACAAGCAAAGTGATGGAGCAACAAGTAGTTACGATGACAAGAACTGTGATGAGAGCAAATGGTAGAGCAATAAGAAAATAGATGGTAACAGAGAACAAGAGCAACACAAATGCATGCCATAGAAACTAATAGATGATAACATAGCACACAAGATATGCACACCAGAAACCAATAGTGAAGCAGATGACAATGTGATGACAAAGATTCCATTAGCAGCAAGCAAAGTGATGACACTGTCGATGTCGATGTCACAAAATGAGTTTTCAGGAAAGGCCTTGATTGTGAAAAGCTGGCAGAAAAACAAGAGCTTACGAAATTTTTCATTGGGAAGGTACAAATAATGCTGCGCTCTGCATATTGCACATTATCCCCTACAAACAAAAAAAATATCCAAGATCTTGGAGAATGTCCATATGATCAAGGTGGATACTTTATTATCAATGGCAGTGAGAAGGTTCTGATTGCTCAATCTAGACCCAGCTAGATAGAAAGACCCAAATTTTCTGGACAGATCCAACTTTCCAGCAAAACACAGTTTGCATACATGACTCAGCATGTAGAGAGGAATTCAATCCTATGACAAGCTCCAACGTGTCAACTGACTTCAATTTGTTTAAATATGAACACGAAGTTCAAATCCATAGTTATAATATCCACCAAGATATTAAATTGATCCACTAAGACACATAGACACACTCTAAATTCAAATTTATATATGCTTCAATAGTCTTGGAACTTGAATCATCGTGACTCTTAAAAGAATATCATCATATCCTTTTGAAACAAGACATGTCTCTTCATTAAGAATTTAACTAATATTTTATTGTGATTCCTCCTTCGTTTTTTTTTTAAATAAAACATCACGTCTTTATCTTTTATAAAACATCATGACTTTTCACACGATGTGCCTCTTTATGTTTTATGACATATCACTTAATTTTTATATTGTTATTCTTAACAACATGAAACTTAATAAAGTATTACTCATCATAAAACTTTGTTGATTTCATAGTTGTGAAACTTTTCATAAAGTATTACATGTCTAAACTCAACACGTCACTGTCCATGTCGATACCTCATCATGATTATGGCACGTCTGCCAACTTAATAAAGTATTACTCATCATAAAACTTTTTTGACTTCATAGTTGTGAAACTTTTCATAAAGTATTACACATCTAAACTCAACACGTCATTGTCCATCTTGATGCCACATCACTATCCACCTCATCATGATTCTGCCATGTCTTTCCAAAGCTTAGGGGGGATTACAGGTCATCTCGAGCTTCGGGATGGTTAGATTCTCGTGGAGTCCAAACACCTAGATCCCCCACCATAAACCTTTGCACTACGCGTCGATAAGAATTACTAAGCCCTAGCATTATAAACACATAATATCTCAACTACGCTACAAATGTGGGATAAATACCAATGCTAAAAAACAATCACAACCATTGATCATCATGATCAAATGGTCCATGATCCTTCACCCTCGAAAATATTCCCAGGCACACTTCTTAAAGTTTCTTACTGCAGGGCTGGTTCCTTTCAGTTCGATTAACCATTAAACAATCTCCTTACCATTTCCCTTTATAACTGATCTTCCACAAGCCATGTACAATTGCCGAAATAACCTATTACTGCACAGACACCTAAAAACACCATATTCTTTTGTAATATTATAACCTATGATTCTGTGCATTCATAAACTCTTCAACTTGCATACTGTCATGATTTTTAAATGCCAAGCTTCAACCATAGTAACGACCTGTCACTTCTAATTACAGATATATTCACCATTTATGCTCCTCGATCACCTATAAAAGCATAACAACTAAGCACGCCATGTGTTCTCTTAAAGGTTGAGCTTTCTTCTTGCTACTAACATGAGTCTCATAGCAAAAACCAGAGACAGAACAAAGCCAAAAACCAGCATCATTTCACTTCTTTTTTCTTTTGTACAATTGCTTTTCCACAATGGATATATGGCAATGTTGCTTGAATAAAATGCCCTGATGAACCCCCTTTCGCACTAGCTCTTGAAACCATTCGAACAAACATACTACTCGGTGGCCTGTTCTATGCTTCAGCCATAGACCTCACCTCAACAATATAAGAGATTTTATTTGGTTTTCATTCCTTAAAAACATAAACATGGTTTGTACTCATTTTTTCTTGAACAATTAGAACCTTCTTACTCCCATTGATAATAAAGTATCCACCTTGATCATATGGACACTCAAGATCTTGGAGATTTGTTTCATTTGTAGGGAATAATGTGTAATATGCAGAACGCGGCATTATTTGTACATTCCCAATGAAAAATTTTGTAAGCTGTTGTTTTTTTGCCAACTTTTCACAATCAAGGCCTTTCCTGAAGACTTGTTTTGTGACATCGACATACAACAGAGTTGATCCTAATAGTGTCATCACTCTGCTTATTGCTAATGAAATATATGTCATGACACTGTCATCTGATTCACTATTGGTTTCTGGCATGCATTTCTAGCGTGCATATCTTTTGTGCTCTGTTATCATCTATTAGCTGCTATGGCGTGCATTTTTGTTGCTCTTGTTCTCTGTCATCTTCTCTCATCACACTGCTTGTCATCATACCTACTTGTTGCTCCATCACTTTTCTTGCTACTCTGTCATCATCTAATTTCCATCAATGACAACCTGAGATGCCATATTGCCAACAATCTCCCCCTTTGGCATTTATGGAAATACTCTTCATTTCTCCCCCTTTGACATCAAGGGAAAAGGGTTGAATGACCCCCCCTGACTTTTATCACTGTCTCCTTTATCTTTTTACATAAGTGGAGAAAAATTTAATCATCTCCCCCTGATTCTGTACTTTCTCTGAAACCAATTGAAGAAGCCTTCTTCATTTATTTCTTGGACTGTTGTATTTCTGCCATATTTTCAATTGTTAACTGTCTCCCCCTAAACTAATGCAACTTGTTTTTGACAGTTTTTGTTTGGACTGATGTCCAACAAATGCTTTCTAACAAAGTAAAAGTGTCATTTCCAAGTCCTCTTCATTACTTGGATTTTCTTCATCAATGGTACAATCATCATTTATAGATTGAATGTTTTATTCTAGGGTTTCATTTCCACAAGTATCATTTGTTTTGACATGAGGATTGAGAGCTCCTCCTTTCAGTCTCTAGACCTTCTTAAATTTTCCCTTTTGGGTGTTTGGAGTACTTGTTATCTCTGAGTCCTTACAATTTTGTCTTGGTTTCTTAGTAGCATCATTTTCATGCTTGGGTTGACTTCTTGCCTTCCTACATGCTTAAAATTTATGACCAAATCCATCACATTGATAACACCTATAGTATGGCCGAATTTTGTTGTGTGCCCAACAAAATTACATCTCCTACACCTTATTTTGCCAATGGAGCCATTTTGAGTTTTATTTTCATGATCCTTAGATCCCACTGCACTGTGTCCATATTTGTGACAAGTAGAGCAGTAGCCATTGAATATGTTACCATACCAAGTGTTAGTATGATATGATAAGCTTTCCTTTGATGTGCTTGATGTTTTAGCCTTTGTCTTCCATAATTCCTTCTCATTGCAAAGTTTTGATCTGGTATTTGATTTGTGATTGCACTCTGTCTTTTTGAAGAGGAAGAACCTTCCTCAAACTTGGACATGGGAGTCCCTTTCTCAACTTCTTTATCCTTTTTGTATCCAAGACCATTTTTGTCATGGGCTGGTCTTTGCTTACTCCAAATTTTATCTATAATGGTTGAACTATTATACAGATTACTCTTCTCATTTCCCTTGTATGGAGAAATATACTTGGATTGAGGATTATCCATTGCTTTCCTTTCTCCGCCTCTTGTTAGGATTATCAATCCTCCCTTGTTCATACTTTCTATTAGATTAATTAGCCTAACTTAGGAACCTAAATTAATTAAATGGGTCCACTAGTGCAATTGGGTCCACATGGCCCAATGGGGCCACATGTACCAGCCATTGAAGTGTGGGGAACACTACTAGAGGTTAACTGCCACTTACTGGGTGTGCATGCATCAGTTAGGGTGCCTCCTAGACCAATCCCTACATTTTAGGAGCCACTGGGAGTCCCGACACAAACCTACTTCAGTCAGTTGGTGTTAGCACAAGTTAGTCTTAGTTAGCCCTCAGTTACAATCAGTTACTTCACAGTCAGTTAGGATAGTGCTAATAATGCATGGATAATGCATGGTTGCATGGGGAGGAGTGCTTTTCCTACCTACCTCACACTCAGTTGCACTGAGTTAACTAGTTGTTACTGCTTGTTGGAGTTATTGGTCATCAGGGAGTTGTCTATTTGGACTCTAATATTGATTGGGAGACCTTAAGTTAGAGATTCAGTTAGATACAGTATTATCCACTTGGAGGATTCGAGTTTATTACTCATGCATTCGAATTCTACCTATGTATACTACATTGTAACACCAAATATTATTATGATGAATATACTATAAATTCCTGAGCAATACTTGTCTGTTTCCTGTGTGGTTTGTTTTGATTAGTTTGTATGTTCATTCTCCATTCAATTGCTGCAACATTATCAGAACTCTATTCTTAAATATATTAATGGCATTCAAATTCTAATATGGTATCAAAGCCTTCTCAGGCAGGTTTCATGCTTGTTTCTCCTCATCGAACACCAGAAGCAGTTGGGTTTACACAGAAGTCCCCTATGAAAATTTGCTAGCTCTGGATTCATTTAGAGAAGTGAAGAGGGCGTGAAGGACCCTTAAAACATGTTCATGTCTGGAGGAAAAGCATGATTCTAACAGTTCATATGTTTTAGTGTTATTTGCAGTGAAATTGACAAGTGCTACGTAGCTTGAAAGAAGTATTTACAGTCTCCCTGCCGAGGCAATTATGAGTTCTCAAACTCCTGAGCCACGGATCCTCACAACTTCCAATTACCATGATTGGAGGATTTATATGCAATTGTCCTTGCGCAAGCATGGCTACCACAAGATCATACATGGATGGGAGGCTGAGCCTCATCAACCGGTAGAGAAGAACAAGTTCCTAGACCATTGTGATGAAGCATTCAGGTAATTATGTACTTATATTTCCAGAGATCTCCTCTTTCATCTAGAAGGATTGAGGACTCCTAGAGAATCTTGGGAGAAGCTTGATAGCTTGTTTAACAAACAATATGAGCTTCAGGGACACATTCTGGAGAATGAGTTGGTATCTTTACATCCCAGCAGTTTCGAGACTATTGAGCAATTCTTCTCCAAATTCAAGTCTCTAGTGCTACAATGTAGACAGTGCAGGATAGAGCAGAAGGATGAGCAGATTGTCCTTTCAATACTCAACAAACTGGGTCCTGAGTACTCTGTCTATGTCTCTATGTTTCATTCCAAGAAGGAAAGCTTTCCTGATTGGAAACTTCCTTCTTTAGATTCATTTTCCAAATCCTTAATCAAAGAGCAAAACAAATTAATTCGAATGGGAGTCATCCAGAACTCCAAAGATCAATCTCTCTTGGTTACTGACTCTTCCAAAGTGCAAGCAAAGGGGAAATAAAAGAAGAAGGATCCAAAGGAAACTTATTCGAAGCCTACACAAAATCAGCAAGCTTTCAAAAGGGCCTCTGGCTCTAAGAAGAATAAATTTGGGAAAACATTATGTCCCTACTGTGAAAAAGGGTATCACCTTGAAGATCATTGTATGAGGAAGGAACTTGGTGAAATGTCTGCTCTTCTCAAGCAGCTTAACATTCAAAGAGAAAAACAGTCTGATAATGGACATGAAAGAAGTCATGCTTTGAAATCAGGACTACCTCGGTCTATAGCCTATGTAATTAATTCTGGAGCCTCCAACCACATGGTTTCCTCCAAGGATCTCTTCTCCTCTCTCAGTGTCAAAGAAGGGCCCACTATTCACATGGGAGATGATTCCCAAATCCTAGCAGCAGGGAAGGGCACCATCAGACAGAAGCATGGTGTGTTCAGAGATGTCCTATATGTGCCCTCACTTGCAGCTAATATATTATCTGTTTATCAGATGACCCATACTGGCTTTCCAAAGCAAGTACTGTTTGGACCTTACTTAGTAGAGATCACCAATATCTCAACTGGGGATATTGTAGCGAAAGGGATTGCTGATCATGCCTCCAAGGAATGCGATTTCTCTCACTTCATGCCATTCTCAGTTCCAACATCATCACAGCTTCCATTCGAAGTTGATGAAGGTATAAACATTCCTTCCCTTCCTATTGTAGTTTCAATTTTAAATCCTGACATTTCTGATTCAGATTCATAATAGGAGTCATCCCAGTTTGATCTAGACATTGAGCTTACAACTCAAAGGGATCTAGATCTAGATACAACATCTACCTCATTCCAGCAACCTAAATGGGCCAAGCAGCTCATAGAAGCAGTTGGAGATGGTGTTGGAGATCCAGATGACAATAGAAGAACAAGGTCCCAGTATCAGAAGGAGAGTGCAGAACTGTCTCACACAGATCCTCTTCTTGCTGAGAGGTGTTTTATGATGCTTGGGTCATATCCTCAATCCTTCAGGGAGGCTTACCATGATCCTAGATGGAAGGAAGCCATGGATGAGGAGTTTGATTCACTACATGACAACCAGACTCGAGAACTTGTCCCCTTACCTCCAGGAAGGAAGCTAGTACAATGTAAATGGATCTACAAAACCAAAATAGCTGTTGATGGGACCATAACCAAGTACAAGGCTTGGTTGGTGGAAAAAGAGTATTCTTAGGTCCAAGGCTTGGACTACAATGAGACATTCACTCCAGTAGCTAGAATGGACTCTATCATGCTGGTATTAGCCATTGCTACTTCCAAGAGATGGGAAGTACACCACATGGATGTGAAGATTTCCTTCCTCCATGGAGATTTGGAGGAGGGTATCTATATGAAACAACCTGAGGGGTTTATTGATGATCCTTCCTCAGTTTGCAGACTGAGGAAATCACTATATGGACTCAAACAAGCCCCAAGGGCATGGTACTCCAAGATGGATGCTTTCCTCATCTCTCAAAAGTTTGAAAGGTGGAAATGTGATTGCAATGTCTACATGATGAAGAAGAAGGAGGGGTTCTTGCTTCTAGTTGTATTGTATGTGGATGACTTGCTCATCACTAGCAGCTTTGCTGCTGGATTAAGAAGTATCAAGTATGCTCTTAATAAAGCATTTGCTATGACTGACTTAGGACTGTTAATATAGTTCATTGGTCTCGAAGTAAGTCAAAAGACTTCAAGAATCATGATCTCACAGTCCAGGTATTCATCAGGCATGCTTAAGAGGTTTCACATGGAGGATTTCAAGGAAGCCCCGTCCCCTTTCTTATCAGGCACCAGGCTTGAAGAAGGTGGTTCCACACCTTTGGTGGACAACACTCTCTACATACAACTCATTAGAAGCCTTATGTGTCTCACTCATTCGAGACCAGACATATCCTATGTTGTGAGTGCTGCTGCCAGATATATGCAGGATCCACATGAGCTGCATTGGAAGGAAGCAAAGAGGATCTTGCACTATGTGCAGGGTACTATTGATTATCGGATCCACTATGCTGCTGGAGCGCAGCTGGATCTCACAGGCTTTACACACTCAAACTGGGAAGGAGATGGAATTGATAGGAAATACACCTCAGGTTTTGTATTCATTATTGGATCTGGGTCAATTTGTTGGTCCAACAAGAAGCAAGCAGCCCTTGCACTTTCTTCAGCAGAAGCAGAGTACCACAGAGCTATGAATGCATCTATTCAGGCAGTTTGGCTGCATGGCATCTTGAAAGAGTTCGGGATTGAGACTTCACCTATAGTAGATCTTTATTGTGACAACCAAAGTACAATCAAGATCTCCAATGATCATGTTCAGAAGCAGAGGACAAAGCACATAGAAGTTCACATGCACTACATTTGGGAATTGGTGCATGACCAAGGGTAATTTTAGGGGTGAAATTTATCCCATGGGCTATTTTTAAGGGGGTTTCTCCAAAAAAAGATTCGCCATTTTGCATTTTTTGAAGCCCTGTTTTGCCCAATTTTGATGGGGTAAACTTTTTTCACCCTAAAAATAGCCAAATTATTATATAAACGATATAAAATCCTTGAAAATTAAAATATTTTTTGAAAAATATCACCAAACATTTTATAGTTGGTGTTTTAATAATTGGTAAGATTCGCCAACATTTATACACTTTTAAATAAGTATGGTTCCTTAAAATCATCCGTGTGCATGACAGAACCGTCACACTGCACTACTATCCGACAGAGGATCAAATTGCAGATATTTTTACCAAGTCTTTTACTGAAAAGATATTTTCCTTTCTCAGGTCTCTTTTTGGAATTAAGGCTTGATTCTCAGTTGCTATATTGAGGGGGTTTCCCCAAGAGGTTTTCCTACCTCATTTGTATTATGTCTCTTAGATTATATATTGGATGACCTATGGTCTTGTTGCCAGGGCCCACAGTTGTCCAAGTTAGGATTCAGGGGGAGATTTAGGATTATTAATCCTCCCTTTTTCATACTTTCTATTAGATTAATTAGCCTAACTTAGGAACCTAAATTAATTAAATGGGTACACTAGTGCAATTGGGTCCACATGGCCCAATGGGGCCACATGTACCAGTCATTGAAGTGTGGGGAACACTACTAGAGTTTAACTACCACTTACTGCATGTGCATGCATCCGTTAGGGCACCTCCTAGACCAATCCCTACATTTTAGGAGCCACTGAGAGTCCTGACACCAACCTACTTCGGTTAGTTAGTGTTAGCACTAGTTAGTCTTAGTTAGCCCTCAGTTAGAATCAGTTATTTCATAGTCAGTTAGGCTATCTCTACTAATGCATGGATAATGCATGGTTGCATGGGGAGGAGCGCTTTTCCTACCTACCTCACACTCAGTTGCACTGAGTTAACTAGTTGTTACTGCTTGTTGGAGCTATTGGTCATCGGGGAGTTGTCTATATGGACTCCGATATTGATTGGGAGACCTTGAGTTAGAGATTTAGTTAGATATAGTCTTATCCACTTGATGGATTCAAATTCATTACTCATCCATTCGAATCCTACCTATGTATACTACATTGTAACACCGGATATTATTATGATGTATACTATAAATTCTTGAGCAATACTTGTCAGTTTCCTGTGTGGTTTGTTTTTCTTAGTGTGTATGTTTGTTCTCCATTCAATTGCTGCAACATTATCAGAAATCTCTGCTTGAATATCTTAATGGCATTCAAATTCTAATATTGTGAATGTATTTGCAAGAGCTCCAGCGTAACTCTTCTTTATCTCACTTCCTATGAGACATGTAGATCCTTCCTCACTCTTGAACTCTTCCAATTCAAGCTTGAGTTTTTGACAAACATTTCCTTATTATTTAACTGAGTTTTCAGAATTTCTTCAAAACTTTTGGCTTCTTCAATTTGAATGCATTCCAATGGGTTTGGAGTGAAATTGGAAAAATGGGGTGAAATTTACTATTCTTAAACACTTTTTCACCATTTTGAAAATTGTGCTCAAATGAAATATGACTTGAGATAAAAAATGATGAAATGTTTCCCTAGTTGACATTTCATATTTCAAAAGTCTAGATTATATTTGTTATAATGAAAATGTTGTGGGTCTTTACAGTCTAAAGAACCATTTTCATCATAATTTACTCAATAAAGTGTGAAAAGTGATAAGTTGACATTTCCAAATTGATAAAAATAATTATGAGAACAACATATCATTAGTCTGAATATTCCTAAGTGTTCACAATCAAAATTAATATCAATGGCATATATAAAATTTCTCTTCATTTTTTCTTCTATGAGCAATGGAATAAGGTCTCTAACCTTGATTTCACCAACACAAAAGAAAGGCTGCAAGAATTGGGTAAGAGCATTGAAATTTTGGGAGCTAACTTTTGGCCATAAATTAAAATTGAGCATGATCACAACCATTTCCAAAATTATTCAAAAGGAGAATAGATCTAGTAACTCATAATCTAGAGAGGCAATTTTGGTTCTTCTAAAAAATTGGAAGAATGGAGCCTATAAGCTTGAGAAAGCAAAAATAATTGTTTATGTGGATAATATCCAAAGTGCCCTGAACTTAAAGTCGGGGTTATGTGATGGAAATATATGTATAACAAGGAATAAATTCCTCAAAAGAATTGTATATACTCTGTAAGATTTATAAAAAGACATAAATAAGCATGAAAATGAGTGTGTCCTATGTAATGACATAGGACATCTATGGAAGAATGTCAACATATTTGAATAACTAAGCTAAGTATAAAATGTTAAAGGGTTGATTTGTAAATGTAATTTAGATATGATATTGACTTAGCAATAATGCATATAGTGCATTGACCATAATCAATCTGTGCAATCTAATTTTAAGAGAATAAATGGAAACTAAGAGCTATTGGTGATCAAGGGATCAGTTTGTTTGATTAAGACACTCATTTTCGACACCCATGTGGTAATTATTGTCACTATGTACATTCACACTATTATACGAAACTCATTAATGGATCAAGACACTCATTGTCGGTACCAGTAAGGTCATTATTCTAAGTGTAAATTTGGGTCATGTTGTGTGTACTAAGACTTCATCCCTTTCTTTTCCCACATTGTATGGACTAGCACTCCATTTTAGAAAACCATATAAATAAGTTGTAACACCCATGTTTCCTCTGTTTTGTAATCAAAGTAAAGATGCAATTCGTGACAATTAATATTAATATCTAATAACTGTTAGTTGTGATTGAAGGGAGACACCAAAAAGTAGGGGGATATCAACCCAGGAGAGGAAAATGATGAGGGTAACATATAAAACCTAGGGGTACTAACCTTGTATAAACTATGTCGTAGTCCTTGTCGACTTATGTTGGCCAATGTGTTTAAAACCTTAGTTGGACCCTTATTTATGTTAATTGTTTATTGTATTGAAACCTAAGTTAAGGACTTTAATTTAATGGGTTTCATGTTTTGATGGGATAGAGGTCATATTGAGTGGGATCGGTGGTTGATGGAGGGAGGCACGTAGTTACTATCCCTCATGCATAAAAAATATCGTTCTCCCTACTGATACGATCATTCCAGTCATCCATTGAGAGGTAGTACTGATTATGTATGGCTTGTATCCTAATCTATGAAACTTATCAACGACCAATTACTTAGACTCGGGATTGAAATCAACCATGTACCTTCCAAACACATGATGAAATTGTTGGTTGTAAGAGTTATTGGTTCCCCCACCCAATCTAATCCTGGAACTCTAGAAGGAGGGTTAAATTATTAAGGGAATTCCTAGGCAGAGAATGAATTTCTCATTCTTTTGTTGGATAGACTAAGTTGGGAGATGAATGGTTGATTGTTGTATGTGAGATTATAGGACACTTATATTAACTATGTAGATTGTATGGGTGTGATATGTTTAGAGTCGATCTATGGAGTTTTCCTCTTATGGATGTATAGCCTCGACTCTGTGGCAGTGGTATTATTGAAAGATTCAAGAGAAAGGCTTGCCTAAGTTTGGGTTGATCGTCCCTCACCCATAGTCGATTTCTATTATTTTGGATTTCATATGAGTTTTTACTCTAATCTTGTGGTTTCAATTTTTTATGGTAAAGAAATTGACCTATAAATTTGGTAATGTTTAAATTGTTTCAAACATAGATAATCTAACTTGCTAATACCTTGGTCAATCACCGAACTAGTTATGCTCTATTTATATTTCCCTTGTTTATTATTGATTGACTAGGCGTTTTAAACTAAGGAAATCGTGAGAGAAGGTATACATCTATTTTAATGATATTTTCAATCATATGGCGAGCAATACAACCTAGAATATCATAGATCAACTAATACCACCATTTTTATTATGCTTGGTCAGCATTTAATGAGCATTAGAACGCAAAAAATTGTGGGTCAATGAATACCTCTATTTTACATGTGTTTGTTGGTTGTTTGATGACCATATAATTAAAAGATATCAAGGAAAATGTAATGAAGCAATTTTCCCTTTTCCTTTCCAGAACGCTAGATATAGAAGAATTCTAAAAATTGCTCAGCATAATAGAGTTTTTCCATAGTTTTCTCCTAACACTAGAAGAATCCACCAGGAAAGGATACTTAAACTCTACATGCATATTTGTATCCCTACAACCTTGTTCATATCTATAATCACAAGGGAGTTTTCTTCTCTCCTTCTGACATTTGTCTTGGATATCATTTGGACTCTAACTATTGCTACTACTTATGCTAATAAACAACATATCCTTTATTTTAGAGAGGTCTTGGCATCCTCTGAGTCACACAAGTTTAAACAAACTTACGGGTTTGGAATTCATCAAAAAAGTTGACATTAAACAAAATTTGTGGATGCTATACATCATGTTGGCAAAAGAATAATTTTAGGCTTTTAGATAGTTTCAATGATCATTGCAAGCTACCATATAGTGAGGATATATTTTCCTCACTAATTATGAATGAAAACATTATGGAGAGTTGTAGAACTTTTCCTTATAGGCATACATAGGCATATGATGTTGTTTGGTATTTGTATATTTGTTTATTGTTTTATGATGATATTAGATTTATGTCAGTTTGTCCAATTATTTTTTATAATTGCCATGCTAGGATACTAGTTTGGTCTTCTGATTAGAAAATAAAAGGACTGATATGCATTCTTTTGGATTTAAAACATGAACTTTTGTTTCCTGGTATTATGGAAGGTCTATAATGCAACAATTTTTCATTTAGAAATTTACTTTCTGGCTATAGTGAGCTTTTATTAGGGGAAAATGGTTGATCGATATTGTAGCTAGAGGAAATAATCTTAAATGCTTCAAAGTAATTTTAGTTTGTCATAATTTTAGGGATATGTGTGCACCCATTTCAGGGTTTTGTTGTTGTTTGAAGGGATCTACTAAATACCATTGCAATAGATTCACACTAGTGTGAAAGAAACATTGTTGATTTCTCTAGTGATTTAAGAAATAATGATGTTTTGAGCTTATTCTTCTCAAGTATAATCTAACTAACAAATGTGTAGCTTAATGTAATTGAAGTTATAGGTGTAAATATTAACAGTTGTTGTAGAAATTCATGAAAAAATCAAACCATAGTCATTCATACATTTTGTCAAACACTTAGCATCACCTAGATTTCAGTCTTAAATTGTCATTAATTAAAGAATACTTCACATGCACTTCAACCAACAACCATGAAACTAAGTNTGGGGAAAACTAGTCCAACAACCTTTTTAGGCAACAAATTGAGTTTACAACAACATTTAAACAACAATAAATGATTGTACCAACACCTTGAAAACTATGAAGCACCTTAATTTGCATTCCCAAAAAACAATACGGCATGCACGACCTCCACCATAGAAACACCTTTTCAAAACTTGTGCCCAACACCTCGATTTTTGTGCCCACTATTTAATGTACAACTTGTGTGATCCCCACCTCAATTTTTGTGCAACAAAACAACTCCTCGATGTGCATGCCAACAGAGGAGTATGGCCCATTAGAAAAAATAGTACAACTCAACATAAATGCTCTCTTGGGAAGCATGCCTCTCCTTGAGAGTCAAGATTCCTTCTTGGGAATTGTGCCCTCTCTTAAGAAATGTGCTCCTACTCTCCAAAACTCAAAATATGCCAAAATGCTCACTCTTGGAAAATATATTGTCTTCTTGTCTTGCACACTACCATAGGCTCTCTTTTATAACAAGAAAGTGACTTTTCACCTCCCCCAATCCCTAAATCCAAAGGCCAAGATTTAATCTTGCCTTTACATGATCAACGGTTGAGATAATTTCCTTCCAAAATCGGTTACATTTAATTTTTAATAAAGTCATTTTTCATTTTATGAAATATGTGCACTTCAATTTACAAAGTCACTTTATAAACATAAAACCAGGGGATACTTTATAAAAAGTCACATTACATAAGAGTCACTCTAAAACAACTTTATAAAACACCATTACAAAGTCAAGTAGCTGAGCTAGTGCATGGTCACTTTTGCATACAAGACAAAACTATGTGGAGTACCTCCAGAGCTAAAATAGCTAACAGTTGTTAATGCATTCATATTATGTTAAGTTCTAAATCGTGTGCAAGTGAATTTTGATGAAAATTGTTGAGGTTAAGTGTTAGAACTGTTAAAGAATTATATGCATAGAACTCATCTCCATTGTTCAATATATGACTATGCATGAGCTGATCAATGGATGAATATTATGAATGTTTACTTTTTAGATTATAAAATGTTATGCTCCTTTCATCTTTTGTTCAAATGGGTTTAAAAATTAGAAAAGAAAATAAACAAATTAAGTAGTGTCAATAGTGTTGTAAACATACGTTGATAACACTGCTAGCAAGTGTCTTCAGTGTTCAAATGTAATTCTTTGAGTAGCTAAATAAAAATGGGTTACTTTTAGCAAGTCACTGGAACAACACTACAAATTCCTAATATTTTCTCCACAAGGAAGCATAATTTTGTCCCTTTGTTAGGATAAGTGTGCTTAATGTGGGTAACAGGGATACCACATAAGTTCCATGCAAGCCACACAATTTTCACTTACAATGTATATATTCAAGATTCCATGTTATGTTCACCAAGACATTGACATATCTAGCATATCGAGTAAAAATGTGAACATATTTTTTAATCCTCTTTTAGAAAATAAATCATTAGCCGATTTAAGTTGTAATAATTAGTTATTATGCTCCAAGGCAAAGACAACTAGCAAACAACATTATTACACATGAAACTTTAAAATCTTGTTTCAATTAGCACTCGTTTACCGACAAATATCATTCAACATTTGGTATTATCTATCATCATAGCCCTTGAAAGTAAATTTGTTTGAAAAAAAATCCTACAAATAATTTCGATGATAACTCAAAAAAGTCTATTGTAAACCTTTAAATAAAAAAACATTAAAATGATCCACAACATCTCCTTAATAAGGTCTTCATAAACTTTTGGAATCATTCAAAAACATATTTCGTTCGAGCCACCCACATCCTCCTCTCCTTCTTTGTTGCAAGGCCCGCCATACTCCTCTTCTCTCTATTACCACCAGCATAGATCCATCTTAAACTTGGATCTAGAAAGCACCGAGAGAGATCCAATTTCTTTAGGTGTAAGTTTTTTTATCTTAAATTAACCTGAAAAAGAACATTAGAAAATACAAATGATCATTTTCTAAAGAACAAATCTAGTAAATTAGCATAGATCAATTTTAAACCTGGATTTATCAAGCACCCAAAGGGATCTAATTTATGGATCTATGCTAGTTTATTTTATTTTATTTAAGTCCATATGTAATTTATATTTCTCATTTTTTTATTTTTTATGTCGGTTAACAGAATGTTTTTTTTATGTTAGCTAGCATAACATGACAGGATCTCCCCCATACTCGAGGGAGAGCACCTCGTTTCTCTTGGTACAAAAATACACACAACCAACAACATTTCTAAATTATAATAATCCAATGTCACCCTTTCATCATGTCTCTATGAAGAAGCTCTTAACTAAAGAAGAATCATAAGGTCCAAACAAGAGACAAAATTCAAGGGACATACTTAAATGGAAAAGTAATATGTTTTGTGGTAATTCATGCTTTGAAATAACCAAGAAATATAATTAGTCTAACATCAAGCCTAAATATTATATTTATTGGCAATATGGCAGATGAATTTGTTGGCATTGATGTCAATATATGAATGGAGAATTGGTGACATTCGGTGAACTGATCATTGTTGACGAACATATCCCAGTCATGTTCATTGATGGCATTGGCATTGACAGTACTAACCCTACTGTATAAAAATGTCATGTTGGCACATCTCCATGGTGTCCTGTTTGTGAGGAAATACTCTCAAATTGCTCCGTCATCCACTCTCATCACACTGCTTGTTAACATTGACTTCCTAGTCTTTTGCAGGCATACCAAGCCTTGCTAGGATTCGTTGAGAACTTTCTCAAAGTTCAGTTGACCAAAGCAGGACCTGCTCTCTCTCATCCATATATAGCTGCAACAAATATGAACGAGGCATATCGTGAAGCCGATGGGATAGCAAAGAAAAAGAAAAAGTGATTAATTCTCATCCATATATAGCTGCAACAAATATGAACGAGGCATATCGTGAAGCCGATGGGATAGCAAAGAAAAAGAAAAAGTGATTAATTCTCAAACGTTGTGGATCACAATGTATGGAAAATGCTGAGATTATTGAAATCGCAGGGCATCATGATGCATCCATGCAGCAAGGGCATAAAGGTTCAAAGCAAAATTGCTCTGAAGAGTAAAACCGTTTGAAGATCTGAGATCGTGATAAAGTGTGTAATTGACAGAGGATTGTGATCTGGATGAATACGTATGAGTCCTTGTTTGTGAATAAAATATAAAAGGAAGGTCGTGGAATTCCAATTCTGTTCGAATAGAAGACACACCAAACACTGGCTTTGATATCAAGACAAAGAACAATCAAACGTGAATATTCACTATCTGAAATTATGAAGTTTCCTATCCACGGATCGTCCACCTAAAAATCATATGTTACAAGAAATTTGAGGTTACTCCGTTCGACTGTTCCTTAAAAAAAGCAGCAGATAGCTGGAAGTTCAGTAGTTCTAGTATGGAGACTCAGCACCCGTTGGATCGAGCGATGGACGGTCGCGATTAAAACATCACTCACGGTTTTAGTCCCACATTGGCCGTGGACGGTAGTTTTATGTGTTTATATAGCCTGACCTTCGCCAAAATTTTGCAAATGCGTAGAGCAAAGACTAGACCCTGTTTCCTCAAACAAGCATCCATGTGTGTTTGGACATGAATTAATGCAGAGGTGGTCCAGCCTGTTCGAATGGTGAGTTATAATTCCCAGCTACACGCCTTGTTGTTCAGCAGAATGCCCAGATCCATCACTCCTGCATATTTCAGGTTTCAGCAAACGACCAACAAGATCCAGCGAGCGAGCCGGCAATAGAGAGAAGTCTAGCAAAATATCATATCAGGTCTATCAGTCCACTTGATCTGACTCCAGGACTGAGCAATATCCTTGGAGGTCCTTGGAGGTTTTCTTTCTAGTTCTTATCCGTAAGCGATTTTAATAAGTCTGCTACTCTTTATTGCTTCTTGCTTCTCTTTCGAGCTGTTATCCATAAGCATGTTTAATAGACAGGTGAAACTACATCCTTCAAATACATGTCCTGCCCACTGCTTAAGTTGAATACATGTCCGGACCTCTGCTTAAGTTGAAGCTGTAGCAACATCCAGAATTGATTTATTTGAAGAGATATTTCTAGAAGGAAAATTGATTTCCCAGGTTAAAATCAAAGTCTAATGGAACTAAACAACTTCAATGTAACATTTAATATCAAGCATGTGTACCTACCTGATCTTTCTCTAACAGAGCGTCCCAATCATTATTCTCTACCAGCTTCTTAGTATCACCATAGCAAAGAGCAGTACGATAATTCAAATCCCCAAGCCAAATAACTCGACTGAAATGGAATTATAAGATTAAATTAGATAATTAACACACCACACAAATCCAATACAATCCATCAGAACAATCTATTGAAATATCTTTTCAAATAACTTCCCAACTGGAAAATTTAGTCTTCTCCCGTAAAGGAATAACCAAATACCCCTTCTCTTTGTTCTTGCCTGTAGTTGTTCCTAGAAATGTATTATCACTTATGAACATATACAATTTAAATGCTCCAAAATGCTTTTGCTATCTCTGCTCTGTTCCCATTAATCCAAACCTTTCCCCTGTTGTATGCATAGGGACCTTCTTGCTCTACAACGTCAGGAACTTGCAATTACGGGGGATGAATTCAGAATAGATGTTGGTTATTATGAGATAGACTCAATAGCAGAGAGTCGGGTTGTAAATTAATATACCCGAGAAATCCAATGCAGTGCCATAATAGAAAAACAGATATGAATGCTGCCACGAGGAAACAGTACGTTGTAGAATGATCGAGGCACCATCATTGCGAAGTAATCCAAGTTCTGTTTATCTAACAGCATGAACACGCCATTAAAATCGTTCGAAGGCAAATCATTGAAGAACACCTGGAGCTCAGGAAGTGCCAAACATCAATCGGTGCACATGCTTTTGAGTGTTTTCACCACGAAATCTACTTCAGAAATTGTGTTCATTCCAGTGACACAACCCAAATCTACGATTCGCAGCAGGCTATGGTTTTGAATTAGAAATGACTCCATTAATTGGAAAAAAGCAGGCTGAACGACCTTGAAAACAGATCCTTGACGGGCGGAGTTGTTGGCATAGCTATTGTTGTCGCTTCCTGTACTCATGCTCCAAAATGTTTTCTGGGGTTTTCTCTCCTGAAATCTTAGGAATTTGTGGAAAGCGTGTCTTCTTTAAAATTTCCTTAACATCAGAATTCCTCCGCATCTCATCACCTTCCTTCTCACCAAAGGTCAAATGAGAGCATACAAAACAGAAGCTTTTCTGACGGGGTGACATGCTAATAGAGATGGAACCCTGAAAGCAAATGTAATCACTATTAAAGAAGGAATTGATCAGACAAAAAGGTGTCACGGAGCTTCCATAATAGATAATACCATTAAGTAGCTCTTAGTAGAGCTTTTGACATTGTAGTATTTTACTATGACATGCAGTATGAGGATATGCTGCATATATCCTGTCAAGATACTGCTTTGTGCAAATTTATCCTAGGGTTTTGCAGAATTATTTCAGTCAAGAAAGGATCAGTGGTTAGTCCTCTGTTTAGAAACTTGCTTTTCTTTGTAATTAAGTGTATATACATATTTGTAAAATAAAAGTAAAATTATTGCAGCAAAAGAGTATGCAAATAACAACTGGAGCAGAAGCATTAGAAACAAATAAAAAGTGACTAGAATATCTTTTCTCACCTTGTTGCCAAAATAGCCCATCAGGCCACGTCCAATGCATGAAACTTTCAAATCTCGAACATGTTGTCTCAAATTGCTACGTACCCAAACACAGAGAAAAATTCCACCCATCTGCTTGCTAATTGCCAAATAGTACTTCTCCTTGCTTGACTTAAACTTGCACTTTATCCAACCAGGGTCAGACCTATGTGATAATGGACTACTTAACATTGAAGAGTGGAAAACACTAGAGAAAGACTCTTCTTCACTCAAAATATGCTCGTCATCTGATGAAACTTATGTAGAAGAGGGACTGGTATCTACTCTATGAAGTGGTCTTCCCGGGAGAAAATGGTCAGTAAGGTTGAATTTCTGCCCTGGAATTTTTTGGATCATTTGTAGCTTCACAGTATGTCTTAGAAGGGATGTTCAAGGGCAGAAAAGACTTTCTACTAGGAAAAAATGAACTTTTACCCACTTTGGAGCATTCAAAATCAGAGTCCAAACAATAAATAGCTTCTGGAATGTCTGCAGACTTGTCCCTACAAGATGATAAATAGTTGCATCGATTTCTATTTTTGCTTGTGCCTGAATTGTTCAATGTTTGGCGAATAAGGGCCAGCCATTTTGCAGCAGAGCCATTGTTCTCTGCCCCTAAAAATTTTCCTGCATTTAAAGGAACAATTTCTTGAAACCTTGAAAAATTCACATGCAGACTGCACCTGTTAGACTTTTGTAGCAACTGTAGGAATCTTAATGAAAACTGTCAACATCCAATTTCATTCTGAAACAAAAATATTTTTAATTGGTACCCTGTTATTCATGAAAACAAAATGTATAAAATATTTTCAGGGCATTGTTTATCTTGCTGAATTGGATGTAATGAGGGGAGTTTGTTAATACCCCAAAATGTAGATGTCTGCTGGAGCTGATACACGCCGCCATTCCTCGAAATTCATGCCATTGCGGGGTGCTTTGCCTCCCACATTCCATGTTGCCACAAATATCCTACTTAGCACAAACATACAGTTTCCTATTTAGATCATTAATGTTTTTAGTATGAACATTTCCACTGTTTTCCATAATTGCTTAGAACTTCTGGAAATTAACTGTGTTGTAGTTTTTGAATGTTGAAATCGAAATTCCAACAAATTTTAAACAACATTGTTCTGCCTTCAAGACTTCCTAGAGAAGCAACTCATCACAGATATGGGTTCTCATATTTGAAGTTATAGATCAGATGTGTTTTCTTATAGTCAAATTTATATACAAATAGTAACAATTGATGGATGCAATAGTGCAGAGAATAAAAGCCTATTTTTTTTTATAACATCATTTTTGTCAACATTGCTTATCTGATTTGATGGTTATTTGATATAAGCACAAAGAAGAAAGATGAAAGAGATATTTTGTTGTGAAGTAAACTGAGATTCTTTTTGTATTACTCTAAAACATTCTCATAATATCAAGTTCGAGACGAAATTGATAAAAGAACACTCGTGAACCTTTAGCTTAGTATGAACTAGACTAGAATAAGTTCTTCTCACGAGCACTAGGACAAATAATTTTGAAAACGGACCATAGACTAAATTCCCTATGTTTTGCCATTATCAGAATTCAGCTAAAGTTAAAATCAATTCAGTTGAATAAAAAAGAATACCTAAAGTCTCGAGCATATTTGACTTGGGGCATCTCTGGCTCCATTGCTACAGTCTTGAAATTATCTGGGATTCAATTCAACAAGCTTTCTGTCATGATTGTAAACACCGAGGCTCGAAGCAGAGAAGACGTACAAACTAAATGCTAAGACAAAACTCATGCATTTTTCAAGTATTATCGACACCTGTAAAATAAAATTGGGCATATTATCTTGTTCAAAGATTTTTTAGTACCATTCAAGCTTTTTCTTGAGAACAAGATCTCCTTATCTGAGCAGATCTTTCGTCTCCCAAAGTAGGATTCATAATGCTCTGCATATTTTGTATTTGGTCTCAGTGAACAATAAGCTAAATGCACTCCTCTATCCATGAATTCAATAGAAATGAAATATCAATCATTTATGAATTCATTGATACAGCAAATTCAAGGATATATTCAACAATGAAGCATTGCCATTATATCTCTACAGACTACAAAAGCAGAGCCAAAACAATATTAGGAATGAAGAACAGATTTGATTTTGATTGGCTCAAACATAACTCCGTGTTTAGTAGGCACTATTCACCAAGGATCTGGACAATAATCCTAGAGAATGGGTATTCTTTCAAAGGTAGAAGAATTGGATTACCTTCAATAGTCTCAACACTTTGGAATTCGTCCCCTTTTCTCTTCATATTCAACCATTTCTTGGCCAGCAACTTATGCCAAGAGGACTGCAGAAACATGAAAAAAAAACCCACCACTAGGTTTGTTTTTCTTTGAAGTGAATTTATCGTGATATTATTGGAGAGACAATATCACTTATAATTTATCGACTTGTATTTGTATATGCATATTTTCAGACACCAATGTCTCTTCTATTGCACACATGCCAACATTAGGGCGAATGAAGTTGGCATTATTCCCTGATTTGGAATTATAATACGAATGTAGGTAACTGTATTCCATAGTATAGTAGTGTATTTTTTTTTAGTGTGATATCAATTGATATTTTTATTAGTCAATTATTTACTACATCTGAATTCTAAATTTGATGGTATTTTTTGTTTCCTCTACAGGACACAAGGCCAAAATTTCCAACACCATCTACCTGCGGATATTCCAAGTGTTAGGCATTTGAGATCACTGGCTGCAGAAATTAGTAGACTTACTTTATCATACTATTGGTGTTGTCTGCAACACAGAAAAGGTTAATTCCTCTCAGGATTTTCCTAGACCTATGATCCAAGCACCATCAACAAGTTAACAACAAGGAAGGTTTTTGCAAAAGATTATATGTGAAGAATAGAAAAATGACCAGTCTTCCTGAACTCGATGGCGTGATGTATTGCATGAATGCACAGCAGGGTCTTCTTTTCTCTGTTGTAATATATCAGATCTTTGTACTTTTACATTTTGAAGACAAATTGAACCAATGAAAGAAAAATGTTGTGAACAAATGACCTGGGTGCATCTAAGTTTATGTTGGGAATACATATTGGAAAATGTTTGGCTGTCATTGAAGTTATGAGAAAACATGATTGTTAGAAGGTATTCACATTGTAATCTGTCTTTCTTTTAGACAATGCGTGAATTTACATTTGATTTGATGAGTGTATGTTTTGGTCCGTGTATCTTTTTCCTATAATGATTATTTTTAGGTGACTAGCATTAGTTGAAATATGCATGCATAGCTAAAACTTCAGTTTAATATTGTCGTGTTTGTAACTTTCATCATTTCGAGTAGTTTATATATCCTGTGTGGCAAGTACTGATATCATTTTGAAGGTCAGGAATAAAAAATTAATATTGTATCGTGGTTTTTCTCTTCAAAGTCTGATTAATTCTTCATAGTTTGATCAATTCTAGAAGGTATTGTCCACCATATAGCAGAACACCACATGTTTTCCATAAAAGAGGAAATTTTAACAAGATGTCATTGCTGAATGGTTTACATATATAAAGTAAAAAAGTGAGTATTAACTGTCATTTTCATTTTTGGAAATCAGGTTTGCTTTATGTTTACCTTTTGTTTTATCCAGTAATTGTGGTGGCAAGATCTTCTTTTTCGTACAAGTTCAACGGTGTAATAGGTTTGATTGGTATAACCTTAAATCAATGTGAATTAGCACATCAAAGCCTTACCTGCATTGCCCGAGGCTCACTAGCAAGCAGCAACATGCCTGTACTAATTATATCATTGTTTTCTTCTGTGATTTTTTTCCTTCTGTGTTGTCTCATTTTATGAGACTACAAAAACAATCTTCTTTTTCAAGCATTTGGTGAAAAGTCCACCTTCCTTTGAACAACCTCTCGCAGTTCAAAAGGGAAATAAACTTTGTAAATAGAGAATACTGTAGTTGTACCTGTGATTTATGAAATTACAAGACGAGAGTTGAATCCATGTTCTCTAAACTTTTGCAACGGTGTGCCCCTATATTTTCTTATTTTAAATAAAAACACATAACTATGTTATAGTGCATGATACTATTTGAGAGCCAACGGACATTTTGCTGCCTTCCACACTTATGTTTGGCAGGCCATTGATCTGATGATTACCAGTTAACCTGCTCAAATTATGAATGGAGATTAGTTGAATGAGATGAAGTAATGCCACTGTTACTTCTCACTATTTGATTACAATGTAAACGATAGAAGAAATATTAGTCTAACATGAGTTCCTGTGGTAATATTGCCACCAGGGCCAAATTAATAGCTACAAGTAAAAATTAACAGGGAGGCATCACTGTAATCCACCAATAAAGAATTAATTGGCAGGGGAAAAGAATTAACAATACACTGCTAGTGGACTTTCAAATTCTCTACTATTCTATGCAAGGGTTAGTCATCTGTAGTTGACGTTTTCCATTTAAATTGTCAGCCTTTTCTAACATAGTGATCAGGATGTGCATGCAAGTTGAGTGTGAGAGCAGGTGTGGCGAACTTCCAAAATTTTGGCAAGGATTCCTCATTACACAGTTCTGAACATATACTAACAAATAAAAACAGAAAATATATAAAAATAAATTTAAAAATGAAAACAGTATTGGAAGTTCAATCATTAAATGAGGAAGAGAATTAGGTTCCTCAAAAACATCAAAGTAGGCATTCAAAAGAGTCTTTATCAGCAGGTGAAAGAATGTTGCAGCTATCCTTTTTGGCTTGCCAAACTAGACAAAGAGCAAAGAGCAAAGAGTTCCAAATTTATTCCTTTATTATCTTATCTTACCATATCCAATTCGGAATGTGCTATGGTCAAAGCTGCTATTGCCTAGAAACCAACTCTGTCAGTTCGTTATTTTAATTGCTAAAATTGAAAATTCTGTAATAAGAGTAAGTATGTTCAGGAAGATGTTCTGCATTCTGAAAACTAGTCATATTGTCCTCCTTTGACAGGAAATGTTACAGTAATTCAATCATGTCAGGGAAGGTTTGCTCCGCTAATCTTTGGTACATGTCTACTCTAATATTCATTTTGTGGACTTAGCAGGTCATCCAGATTGAGAAGTGAAGTTGTGATCCAATGACCAATCTAGGTGATATTCAACCTCTTTCATATTTTGTTTGAACCTTGACGGATGCTTATGTTATTGAACTTGGCCTAGTTTGCCTCTGAATCCCTTCCCATTGTACTTTTCTATGTGGTAATCTTATTCTATTCCCGTAATTTCCATTTCTGTTTGAAATCTATAATTTTGCTCAAATACCCAACTTTGCTTGTTTTCCAAAGGAGTTAATGGTTACGTCCAAATTCCCATATTGTTCCCTCAATCATATAATTTTCTCATAGTTGTATTTTTGCCATCTATTTGAAGTTTTGAACTTATAATTTCGTTAGAAATCATTTTGCTTTTGAAATTTTACTTGCAATTGTCATAGCATATATTTCTTGAGTCCTTTATTGTTTCTAGAGAATGTCTTTACACTACACTATCATCCAAATTATTCAAAGAGATTAAATTCTGTAACATTGCAGGAGTATAAAGGGAAATTAAAGGTTTTCAAGATTGACCATGATGCCAATCTTCAACTTGTACAGAAATACAAGGTTTATGGCTTGCCCACCTTACTTCTTTTTAAAGATGGACAAGAAGTTTCAGGAAGTAGAAGAGAAGGGGCCATTACTAAGGATAAACTAAAAGTGTATCTGGACCAGTTGTTGGAAACAGTAGAAGCAAGATAAATTTCTTTGGAGTAGACTATCAGTATCTTCCATCTAGTCATGATATAAGAGAAGGGATTTATTTCCTGTACTCTATTCACTATTGCAAAAAAGAAAAAAGATGGTAGTGATCTCAACTTTAATTGAACTTTGATAGCTTTGCTTCTCTAAGGAGGAATGCATTTCTTGTTCTCTAGTCACTACTCGGAGAAAAAACATGACAATAATGAATAATTATCTTCGTTATATTGTCTCTTGTGGCAATAAAAAATTTCTTGTCACATGTCAGAGATTTATGATCATGTAATTCAGCGACAGAATTTCAGTGTAAAGCCACTGAAAAACCTATCTCTATTAGCCTTTTTTAGCTTAATTTCGTCAGTCTTCATTCAGTGAACTGGAAAATCTGGTAGGGTACTGATTCTCTCCCTTTCCCTCTCAGATGCAAAAAGAGGGAAGAGAAACTGCTCATGTATGCACATTGTAGTATGAAAATGACATATTTGCACGATCAAGGTATTTTTGGGCAGATATGGACTGAAGGCTACCTATTTTTCTGTTGTTTCCAGCTGGAAATTGATCTGTGTCCAATAATTTACAGAGAGCCTCTAACACGACTCTTAAGATGTCAAGGGAATGCCATCAATTGATTCATATTGATTGTTGATGGAATTAATGTTTCATCTGTTTCAGAAAATGTCAGATTTTTTTTTTTGAGAGAAAACAGAGCAAGTGTTGCAATCAGTGGAAAGCTAAATCCCATTAAAAAAATTTGGTCAAAATCCCCTATGTTCACCAATAAAGAATTGTTATTAGAATCAATTAAGCTGGTGAAACTTAATAGTTAACTTAAAATTTAGAACACATTAAAAATCAATGTTACTCTAGATTAGTCTATGTTAAAGCTGAGTAACTTAAATCATTTCTAAGTGCAAAATGGTTTTCATTGGGATATTATGTGTCTTTTCCTACAACAATTTGTGGTCGCTTCATAAAATAACCAAGTTTATACATTATCCAATCTGTATTGTAGGAAAATGGCACTGACTATGTCTGTCAAGTCAGTTAAAAGAGTACAGAAAAAGTATGCTTGTCTAGATTACTTTTATACTAAAATTGATACATAAAATTTGATAATAAAACTAGGTTGAAACCTACAGAGACTCGGGCAATTTGCAGGAAGTTTAAAGGCAACTTATGGTTCAAGACAAGTTATGTGCAGTTTGTAGGTCTTAGTTGCATGAACATTAATGGACCATATGAACAACTTACATTTGTATGACTTGATTCTCCAACTGGATGTCTATAATCCTCAAGAACTCACTCCATCCATAAAAAAACTTGAGGTTTTCTAGTGCAATCTGTTGACTAGGAATTCATATCCTAAATATGATATTGTTAACTAAGATATTATATCAAATATATTAACACACTTTAAAAGATTCTCTAGCTGATCAATCATAAGTCCAGAATTAAGATGTGGATATAAAGTCATATGTTTTTATATAACATCTTTATGATTATATATAAAAATACAGACACAAGGATCAGGCTCACCTTAAGTTGTAAAGCACCATGTTTCTTTGAATGTACTGTGTGCTGAATAATTCAATTTTTTTAGATGGTTAAAATTTGGACACTGTAATGAAAGTGCACCCATATGATTGTCACATTTGATCGAATTCCCTATGGATATTTCAAATATCATCTTCTATGAGTAAGTACACCAAATTCGGTTAAAACATATAACAACAAGATATTTGAACAAGACTAATTGTGAGGAGTGTTGTCCGCCGATTGCACACCAGCAATAGAAATTTAATGAAAGTTGTCTCCTCACCTAGGAAAGTGGGAGAGGTGTGACCTTGGGGGCAAGCACAGAGCTAGGTACTGTCACCTACTCCTAGCTCCTCCATTTAGGCTAACTCCTAACGAAGCCAAGGGGGTAGTCCCTACAAAAGAGTTTCTATGGCTCTTAACTTGTTAGAGTGTTCTTAAAGGTTGCGGATGCGGATGGGTGTTGTTTAGGAGTTACTATGATTTGAAGGTGTTTACTTATTATGGACGTGACACAAAATCAAAAGAGCAATCCACGTTGCAACAAGAGATTAAAAGATAAGTATAAATTCCGGACTTTTGATTCAACATTCAGAGATAGCATTTATAATGAACCACAGACAATTGATCAATATAGGATAATTACGCAAAATTAATCAAGGACCAGTGCCTTATGGAGTCAATGATAATGAAATGCACGAATAAAACAATAAATCTAGGAATCCAACTAGTGAGTATTAGATTGTGCTAATGCTCTACGGTAAGTTTTAAGGATTTTATGTGCTCTTGATGTAGGTGTCAACGAAGGTTTGTGAAAAGCTGGGAGAATAATCTAAGTTCCCTCCGTTGAAGACATGTCGGGCACACCCAATATCCCAGGCTAGTATCGCGAAGATTGACCAGTTAGCTGAGAAGCTTAGACAGCAGGATTCTGGTGCCTCTATTAGGAAGTACTTTGGAAGATTCCCTGCAACGCTGATGTGTTGGTTACAGGGTGTTAAGTTTTATTAAGTTACTCTTGCAAGGTTAAAGATTCAATGCCGTTTCTGGGTACTCTGATCTGAGATCGGTCAGAGCATACTCCAGTAAGGAGGGGAGGGAGTTAATTAATTAAAGGGGTGTGTGTTGCAAGTTTTATTAAAGCAGATTAATTAAAACTTTCCGACAGAGAGCGCTCTTGACCTTGTCTTATGACAAAGGTTCAAGAGACTTATCTAATCTAAATGCCTAATGCAATGATGCGTGAATCTAAAAATGTTCTCCGATAGAGAGTACTCTTGACTTGGATTCTGACAAGTTCAAGAGACTTAATTAATTAATTGATTAAACACTTAATGGGAAAATAATAAAGATCTAATCTACCCAAGAGTCTCTTTCAGGCTTTTTAGGGCCCTAATCGGGAAGGCAAGGGGTTAAGTAAAACTATATCAAAAAGCTCATCAAAATTTGCATCACCTTAAGTAAATACACAAAGCAACATGTTTACTTTTATATTTTATGAATGATGAACTAAACATAAATAAAACTACTTTACTTTAATGAGAAAAACAAACTTCTAATGATTGAAACTATTCTATCCTACTTTAGCAAAATGTGAAGCAAAGCATGAAAATTTGTGAGACGATACAAGCTTCCCCCAAATGGGGGAAGAGGGGTGTGGGAGCCATAATCCCACTTGTTTTTTATTAATTTGTTACAATGCTTGAAGTTTGGAGTCCTTTGTGATCTTGAGAGTGTCTTCAAGGCACCCTGTAGAATGGAGAATAAGAAGGGGGAAAAATGAATGTTTCTTGTAGTTTATTTCTTTGATTTTTTGCCAGCATTCCTGCTTAACCTGTCACGGAAAGAAAAAAACCAGCGAGCGATTTTCCTGCAAAATGATAGGTTAAACAATACAATACACTACCAAAATACACTTAGTACTTAAACAAAATATAGGAACTTTGTGCTGCTTCAAGTACTAACTAGATCTAAGAGAAAATGCACAAATTTTGACACTTCCTAGATCTAGAAATGAGAGAAAGTAGATGCAAACGATTAGCTTTATAAATCAGAATTCTGCTTGCAAACATAAAGTGAAATAATGAAAAAATTTAACTTTAGGGTGAATGGAGAAGATAAACCACTTGGATCTTGAATCCTTGAAACCACTTTGGATCCTACTAGCATGTAGCTGCTAGACACATACGCTTTGCTCCAAGAAAAGGAGATGCAACTTAGCTCAACCTTTTACTTGGTACGGTGAAGTGATCTGCAAACACAATCTTATACACTTGCCAAAATGGGGGTTAAAACATGTATTATTTACCAATCAAATCCCAAAAGCATGAAATACAGCTGAATAAAACAATGCTCTTTAAGACTTTTGAAAGTAAATGAAATAAATAGGTAACTTGAAAGCTACAAATACCTATTCTTACGTGTTTTTATAAGCCCTCTAAAGCATGTATTAATACCCACAAATTAGCAAAAGTAAAGAAACTAAAACAATATCACCTCATTAACCAGAACATATGCATCCAAGATCTACACAGCATGAGCCTCCAAAGTCTTTCTTTATTACAAACTAGGTTGCATAAGAGCAACAAGCATTACAATATTTCACCAGAGGTTCTTTACATCAATCATCCACCCTGATAGAGCTGAAAGAGCCTCTATTTATACAATAAAAGAAGAACCCAAAACCCTAAAACCAGAAAACCAGACCTAACTGGACCGGCACACCACTAAAAGACCAAACTTGAAGAAGATGAACTGGGAGTGAGGGGAGGCCTCCACCTAGGCAAGGAGGCCCCACTCCAACCCTAGGCAGTGAAAACCAAGCCCAGATTCATCTCACACATGTGATGATGCCCCTGATGAGGAGAGAGGGTGTGAGCATGAGAGAGGGGTGTGATCAGGCTAAGGGAGGCGTGAGCTAGGTAAGGAGGAGCTGCTGCTAAGTCTGGAGGGGCCTACTGCTGTCAGATCATAATGTTATCATCAGTCCCTGCCTCGATCAAATTATCAAACCAATGAGTGCTCTCCATCTCATCCAATTCGGGAGTTTAGTTGGAGATGACAAATCCGTTAACTGAATATATCTTTATTGCTCACTGAATGCTGACTGAAGCTGAGTTATGATAACTCCAATCATCATAAATGCCCATTGAGATGTCATTTAGACTTTTATTTCGTTGAATTTGGATTGATTTGGAGAGTTTTAATTTTCTCCAAAATAATCATTTTTTAATAAAAACTCCATTTTTTCCCCAAAACTGACTTTTGTGAGAAAATGTACATTATGTGTCCGATTGATGATCTGAAAGTTGGATCTGACTGGTTGGTTGATCAAGAATGATTTTTGGCTTAAGGTTAGAGCCTTCAATCACTGAAAATGGGGTCCAGATGACTAACTTATTACAAACAGGATTTTTCCAATTAATTTATGGAAAATTAATCAAAAAACTTAGGGAAATAATTAAAAAATTAAAAAATAATTTTTTAACCCGTCCGATAAAAAAAATTCAGAAATTTTTTAAAGGTCTTATTGACTTAGGACATGACCATGCTTTATTCTAACAATGCCTAGTAGGCTTATATATACCCATTTGGGCTCTAATAACCCCCCAAGACCCAGAATTCAAAATCGGGCATTCCAGCTTTGGAGGAAGTGGGAGAAAACCTTGTCAATCATACTTGACTATAGGAAAAGCATAATTGTCAAGAGAAAAAAACTCCCTGGAATACCTTAGTTTAGATTCTACGTCTTAAGAGACCGAACCACTCAAAACACCCTACTAGCACATTTTATTACAAACTCTGTGGGGCCATGGTCAAAATTATTCAAATGAAAAACTGGCTAGCCAATATGGGCTAAACATGAAGACGGATCAACTGATACATTGGAATCAAACATTGGACATGTTTTTCAACCAGCGGCTCCTCAGTTAACCCAACTATAGTACAAAGATGTTGGCAACAAGGAGTAGCAAAGACATCTAGCAGATATAACAAATAATAATAAAACTAAAATTTACATCATCATTATCATAAGAAACAGTTGATCACCTTCAAAGAGGTAAGGTTGAAACATAGAATAATCAGGGCTTTTATTTTTGTTCTCGTTCTAAATTTTTGAAACTCCCTTTATCATTCATCAAAGATGCAAAAAATTATGCAATCTCATACAATCCTCAAATGTGCAAAATTTTTCCAATCTCGTAGCCTTAAACAAGCCATTTTAAGAAACTTAACATAACAAGTATCTAACAGGAAGGAAATTGGCGAAATTGTATGCCATTATTATAATCTGGAATAGTATCTCTAACAAGTTGATTTTTTTCTTGAGTAAATCCATGCAAACCTGTTGTTCTAACATGTTAAAGGTTTATTCTCTTTGTCGGCTAGAGGTTTCTTGCTGTTGTGATGCATAGAATTGCCCAAAAGTGCCCAAAATTGCTTCTTTCATGCCCATGGTTAAAAGTGATGTTGTTTGAAGCTCTTTAGAAGTACAGGGAAGCTTAGATGCGCATATTATTAGGGTTGATGATACCCAAAACATGTCCACATTTGATGATACAGGGGACTAGGCCGCTCAAACTTTCTCAAAGTGAAAAATCATTGTTGTTAAGGAGCCTAAACATGCCCAGGAATCTGCCCAAATCTAAAGATTCATAGTTGTTATGGCTGCATTAGGATGGAAATTGCATAGGTAGAAAAAATAAAATATATTAGGCTGAAAGAAGGCATTGGAAAATTTTATAATTGCTATCTAGTTATTTCGTGAGGGTTAGCATCACAAAGCAGTTGGCATTGTTGAAACACAAAGGTTAAAGGTATGACTGTTCATTTAGTGAAATATTTGTAAGGTCGGATTTCCCTTATAATTTATTGACAAATTACATTCATTCAGTTGAGTGTGCTGTGAGCAAGTACCAGCATGTTGTCTATCTGAAATAAAAATGTACTCATAGGAAGATGCCATTTATATGAGTGAAATGTGGTTCACAATCTGTTATTAAAGGCATGCCACCTATCACTTGTATTTAAATATTCTTGCTATGGTAATAAACTGTTTCTAAGCATTTAAATATTCTTGCTATGGTAATAAATTGTTTCAGAGTATTTAGTGCACATTTCAATTTTTCTACAACTTCTGAGTATTTCACATTAAAGACAGTAATCAACATGGCATATACTCTACTGCAATTTGAATTTTGAAGTAGTTATCATGCTTCTTGTCAATGTCCCAATCCACCAATAGATTTGTGGTTGTGACTTTTCAAGCTTCCCACGAGGGTTCCAATCTCCTAGAGGGCACGCACTTGAGCATTACACCTCATGAGCATCACAAGTAGGTTATTATGTGTTTTCCCTTCATGGGTTGTTCCACCCTGTGCAAGTGGGACCACATATAATTATTTCAATCTAGCTTGTGGAAGCTTCACTTTCAATTGGAAAAAAAATCCCAATCCCAAGTGGGAATTTCCTACCAAGCTCAAGTATCTTTCTCCGTGGAGAAATTTTCGTGCAATTAAAACTTTAAAATGGTGCTGAATTATAAAAAATAAAATGATTATCATTTGCAATTTTGCCTCTTGCCAGGTCTAAATATAAACTGCTCAGATAAATCATGTTACTTTTAGAACTAATAAAGAAGGAGGGCAAATTAAACTGCCCAAATCCTAGGGCCCTTAAGGAAGACATGTATCCTCATTCTTTTGTAAACTAAACATACTTTACATTCATTATTCTTGCAATATCATATCAAGGTGAATATGTTTCTCAAATCCTTATGAGGAATTTATTACAACAACTTAAATATGGGTACAAAAAAAAATGGTACCTAAGGATGCAATGTAATAATTGCAAACGCAAATGCAAGAATCAATGTCATGACAATGAATAAAATATTCAAACTGCAGTCATTTCCTGAAGGGTTAAACTAGTAGAAGAGTAACCCAGAAAATGCAAATGTCACTAGATAGTAGACAATAGATACATCTGTTGATAAAAATAAATTTCTCATTACACAGTTCTGAACATATACTAACAAATAAAAATAGAAAATATGTAAAAATAAATTGAAAAATGAAAACAGTACTGGTAGTTCAATCATTAAATGACGAAGAGAATTAGGTTCCTCAAAAACATCAAAGTAGGCATTCAAAAGAGTCTTTATCAACATGTGAAAGAATGTTGTAGTTATCATTTTTGGCTTGCCAAACTACACAAAGAGCAAATTTGTTAGCCGTATTGGTTTTTATGTTTTACACTCACTCTTCACAGAGTTCTATGATCACATAGAATAAGAAAACATTCAACAAAGATATAGAGACATCACCAACAATTTGACACAAGAATCCTGTGAACAATCCTGTTTTATTACTGGTCGATCATTTGTAAAGTTTACACAATAGCTCCTGGGTGCAAAAATCAACCCTCAATACTTCGAAGAAAGAAGTATTTATACAATTATTTGCATATGCTCCTATCATAAACGATTAGGATATGATGGAGAAAATATCTAACTAATTAGATCTCAAATTACAAAATATAGGAATTTTGTTCATTTGTTCGGATCATTGGTGCTGATTTTGTGGAAGTAGTTGTTGACTCGTATCTTTTACTTTGGCTGTTGTTCCATTCTGACTTGAACAAAGACTTCAGTTCTTGGTAGTTTTTAGCTTCCTCTTGCAATATTTTGATCTCCTGTCAGAGGGATAATGGCCATCTGCACACTTTGTTCTTTCTCCTTTATCGATTTATCCATTTCTTCTTCCATCTCTCTTATATGTGCATTCTATTCCATTATAAGTTTCAGAATCTCCTATTTGTGACCTTCAGTTTTAGCCACTTCTTTTGCTCGTGAATCCTCTGTGGCTGGAAGCTTCAGCTGCTTCCAGAATTGGGTGTAGGTGTTACTTTTGAGAAGCTCATTCTTTTGCTTGATTTTCTTATATTTGTAAAAAATGTTTGACTCTTTTTGTCCATGAGCTGATATCAACTCAAAAAATCTGAATGCTGCATTTGTCTCTCGAATGTTGTCCTGCAAAAAGTTCATATGTCCTTTCTCATATTCTAGAGCTTTTTGGACTCATCTGCTTCAGTCTTATATAGCCTATAAATATGCATGAAAGAGAGATACCCCAAAATAGGTAAGAATAAGCACAATTTGTACATAAATAATGAAAGGTTGACTCATGCAAGTTAAGAAATCTTGAACAACAAAACTAAAAGAGTTCATGTGAGAGGTGGGTTTGCTAAAATATGCTGCAAGATTTACAAAAACAATCAAACCAAATATGCTTTTAAGATGAAAATCTAGAAGATAATGTCATGACTAAATTTGGAAGCTTAAGACTTTTGATCTTTTGTCACTGGCAGACCTACTAAAATGGCCATCTCATGTCTCAGATTTGATGTTATAGCCAGCAGTCAGATTGATATTTAAATTTTCTAATTGATATTTCTAAAGATCCAAGTCATGATATAGTGGCCATTGGTGTATATAAAATATGGGTACAACTAAAAAAAAAATTGGTACTTGAGGATGCAATGCAATAATTGCAAACGCAAATGCAAGAATCAATGTCATGACAATGAAGAAAATATTCAGACTGCAGTCATTTCCTGAAGGGTTAAACCAGTAGAAGAGTAACCCAGAAAATGAAAAAGTCACTAAATAGAAGACAATAGATATAACAAGCAATGCTATATACTTGCAAGACTATGTATGACCATAATCAACACAAATACAACATAAATGATAAAGTACAACATTCTCTTTTTTATTTTTTGGAAATATGATGGATGAGGCAAGAAAGAGACATCAATCAAGTTCCATTGTAAATAAGAATAAATCAAGAGTACAAACCTCTGATCTGAGATAAATGAAGAAGTACAAACCAGAACTTTTCATCCTTAGCAACCCATGCATTATTCCAAGTATGTGTGAAGTCTGGCAATATAATAACTTGAACCAACAAAAATATATCAAAACCAAAATTTGACAACGTCTCTGTCATTGACCGAGTTACATATGCAAGCTTTAAACATCATCAATATTGCAGAAACATATTGAAAATACAACAATAGTTCTACCATCTCTCATCTGCTCAATAAAATCAACATCTGTTGATGTAGAACGCATAAATCAATCACAATGATGGAACTAAAGTTCATTCTAAATGGTATTGGAACTTCACCAATGAAAGTACCTACCATAACACTGATGATAGAATTGGGAAGGAAAAACATAAAAAATACCAGCGAAGCCCAACAAATGATCTTCACAATCCATTCGTCGTGGTTCCACCCATTTGGAATGTCTTTTTGAGTCTTAATTCTAATAATCGTGACAACAAATATAGTGAAAGGGATTTCCTACCTTATTGTAAAACTCAACAGCAAACCATCTTTATGCTCCAATTTCATTATCATTATTTGGATTAAAGCAATGGAGAGTTTAAATATTTCATAGTGGATGATCATTTCTACAACAAAATAATATTACAATGAGTGATAACGCAAAAATTAAGAGTACTTCCCATCAGCTAATATGTTCCTACACATGATAACACACATGAAAAATGTGTGGTACTCTGTATCTTCCGATAAGGTTCATGCATTGTCAAACGTAATTCCTATAGAGTTATTGAGCTAGTAGATATTTGGATTCTCAAGGAGGCCTAGTTCCATCCAGCGGCAAGGTTCCAGTTGGGGAAGAGTTCCATCCAGGGCAAAGTTCCAGCTGAGGCAGAGTTCCAGCCATGGCACATTTACAATCGGGGCAGGGTTCCTGTGAAGGAAGAGTTCCTTCCGATAAAGTTCATGCATTGTCAAATGTATTTCCTATAGAGTTATATTGAGTTGGCAGATATTTAGATATTTGGATTCTTAAGGAGGCATAGTTCCATACAGCGGCAAGGTTCCAGTCGAGGTAGAGTTCCAGCAGGGAAGAGCTCCACTCGGGGCAAAGTTCCAGCCGAGGCGAAGTTCCAGATGAGGCGGAGTTCCAGCCGGGGCAGAGTTCCAGCCGGGGCGGAGTTCCAGTCAGGGCAGGGTTCCTGTGAAGGAAAAGTTCATTCTGATAAAGTTCATGCATTTTCAAATGTAATTCCCATAGAGATATTGAGCTAGCAGATATTTAGATATATGGATTCTCAAGGAGGCATAGTTCCATCCAATGACAAGGTTCCAGCCGAGGCATAGTTCCAGCCAGGGTAGAGTTCCATCCGGGGCAGAGTTCCAACTGGGGCACTGTTCCAACCGAGGCACAGTTCCAACTAGGGCATAGTTCCAATCGGGGTAGGGTTCTGTTGAAATGTTGTAACTTCGAAGAATATTCTATATGTGTCTTTTGTGGTCCCCGATGGTCCTACCGGGAGAACCACTTGTATTACTTTGTACCCCGATGCTTCTAATCGGAAGAACTAATAAGAGTCATGAGGTAGTCCCCTCTAATTGTAAAGGTGGGTCATTAGCACCCCAGTGTGGTTACTTGAGCCTACATGTGTAACTCGAGCCTACATGATTAACTCGAGCCTACATGTCGGATGAGTTAATTAAAGTGAACGGATGAATATAAATAGAGGTGTAGCGCTTCTCATTTGGAACACACACTCTCACTTGTGTAGCGCATTAGTGGAGAGAGAGAAGCAACTGGAGAAGGAGGAGGATCAGGCTTTGAGCTCCTTGTTGGTTTTACCTTTTATCTTTTTGGACATCTATATTGAGGAAGCTTTTGTTGGGTATTTCCCTTTAGGGTTTTCCCAGGATAAATCTGTGTTGTTCTTGTGATACTGTTTCTTTCAGTGATCTTGCTTATATGCTTTTGTTATGAAAATGAATGAAATACTGATGTATTATCTAAGCATATAAAAAGTTAACAGGTTCCTGTGAAGGAAGAGTTCCTTCTGATAAAGTTCATGCATTGTCAAACATACTTCCTATAGAGTTATTGAGCTAGTAAATATTTAGATATTTGGATTCTCAAGGAGGCATAGTTCCATCCAGGGCAGAGTTCCAGTGGAAAGGTTCCAGTTGGGGAAAAGTTCCAGTGGAGCAGAGTTCCACTAGGGGCACATTTACATTCGGGGCACAATTCTAGTCGGGGTACAGTTCTAGCTAGGGCATAGTTCCAATCGGAGCAAGGTTCCTATGAGGGAAGAGTTCCTATTGATAAAGTGCATGCATTGTCGAACGTACTTCCTATAGAGTTATTTAACTAGCAGATATTTAGATATTGGATTCTCAAGAAGGTAGAGTTCCATATAGGGACAAGGTTCCAGTCGGGGCAGAGTTCTAGCCGGGGCGTAGTTCCAGTCAGGGCAAAGTTCCAGCCTAGGCATAGTCCCATCCAAGGCATAGTTCCAATCGGGACAGAGTTCCTATGAGGGAAGAGTTCCTTCCGATAAAGTTCATGCATTTTCCATGCTATTGGACTAAATCAACATGTGTCCTTTGAATAGTTTATGGTTGAGAGCTACAACTCATCTTAAAATGAAATTCGAGACTTGAATCAATAAAATATTGATTGAGTTGGGTTTTTTGCATAGGTATTCAACTAAGACACCCCTCACTCATCTAGTTACATGTCCCTAAGCTTCCTTTACTTAGCGATTTGAGAATTTGCAGTTTCGTTCAATGAAACCCAATGCAAATTTTGCATTGAGGAGTGAAATTCATGAAACTCATCCATGAGAGCTTATGGATGGCTTCATCGCATCCACCTAGCCTATACACACTTGCTGGAAGTTGCTGAACTCAATTATGTTGCTCAATTTTTGTTCTACACATATGGACCAAATTAACATGTGTCCCTGAATGACTCTTGGATGTAATTGAAAACTTGCCATAAAATGCAATTAAGGACTCAGATATACAAACTATCCATTTTTTTGGGTTCGAGACATGAGGGTTCAATAATAAATAAAAAACCTTTAAATGATCCACAACATCCCCTTAATAAAGTCTTCTTAAAATTTTGGAATTATTGAAAAGCATATTTCTTTCGAGCCACCCACATCCTCCTCTCTTTCTTTGTTGCAAGGCTCTCCATACTCCTCTTCCCGCCATACTCCTCTTCTCTCTATTACCAAAACAAACAAAACCAACAACATATCTAAATTATAATAATTCAATGTCACCCTTTCATCACGTCTCTATGAAGAAGCTCTTAACTAAAAGAAGAATCAAAAGGTCCAAACAAGAGAAAAAATTCAAGGGACATTCTTAAATGGAAAAGTAATATTTTTATGGGACATTCTTAAATGGAAAAGTAATATGTTTTATGGTAATTCTCATTTATTCCAAAAAAAAAAAAAATCACTATTCATGGTTTGAAATAACCAAGAAATATAATTAGTCTAACATCAAGCGTAAATATTATATTTGTTGGCAATATGGCAGATGAATTTGTTGGCATTGATGTCAATATATAAATGGAGAATTAGTGACATTTGGTGAACTAGTGATTGTGGACAAACATATCCTAGTGATGTTCATTAATGGAATTGGCATTGACAGTACTAACCCTACTGTATGAACATGTCATGTTGGCACATCTACATGGTGTCCTATTTCTGAGGAAATACTCTCAAATTGCTCTATCATCCGCTCTCATCACACTGCTTGTCAACATTGACTTCCCAATGTTTTGTGGGCATACTAAGCCTTGCTAGGAATCGTTGAGAACTTTGCCAAAGTTCAGTTGACCAAGCAGGACCTGCTCTCTCTCATCCATATATAACTGCAACAAATATGTATCAGGCATATCGTGAAGCCGATGGGATAGTAGAGAAAAAGACAAAGTGATTAATTCTCAAACGTTGTGGATCACAATGAATGAAAAATGTTGAGATTATTGAAATCGCAGGGAATCATGGTTCATCCATGAAGCAAGGGCATAAAGGTTCAAAGCAAAATTGCTCCAAAGAGTAAAACCCTTTGAAGATCTAAGATCGTGACAGAGTGTGTAATTGATAGAGGAGTTGTGATCTGACTAAATACGTATGAGTCCTTGTTTGTGAATAAAATATCAAAGGCAGGCCGTGGAATTCCAATTTTGTTCGAATAGAAGACACACCAAACACTGGCTTTGAGTTCAAGACAAAGAACAATCAAACGTGAATATTCACTATCTGAAATTATGAAGTCTCCTATCCATAGATCGTCCACCTAAAAATCATATGTTAGAAGAAATTTGAGGTTACTTTGTTCGACTGTTCCTGAAAAAAGGCAGCAGATAGTTGGAAGCTCAGTGAAGGTCGTATTCTATGCATATAACCATGGAAATATTGAGAGCTGCAATAAGAAGTTCTACTATGGAGACTCAACAGCCATTGGATCGAAAGATGGATGGTCGTGATTAAAAATTCACTCAAGGTTTTAGTTCCACATTGGCCATGGAAGTTGAGTTATATGTATTTATATTGCACGACCTTCCCCATCATTATTGATGCGTAGAGAAAAGGCTATGGTGGGGGATCTGGTTGTTTGGACTCCACGAGAGACTCACCAGCCCAGAGTTCGGAATGACCTGTCAGGCCCCCCAAACTTTTGGTGACCATGGCACTGAGGCATTGGCGAATGTGGAACTGATGCAAACATGGTGAATGTGGCTCTGAGGCGTTGGTGAACGATGAATGTGGCACTGAAGCATTGGCGAGTGTGGCACTGATGCAAACATGGAAAACATGGCATTGAGACGTTGGCGAGCATGGCAGAAAGGCGAACGCGACTTCAACCAGGGTAATTTTTAGTGGCAAAATTTCGCTAATTGGCTATTTTTTGGGTTTTTTTCAAAAATAAATTCTCTATTTGGTCTCTAATATCGCCTATATTTACATAAAATATGTTTTTTATCATAATATTCGCCAAAATTTATACATTTTAGTGTTAATTTTATGTTTCATATTTAATATTCACCTACCTATCTATAAACATGTTTTGTCAATCCAAAACAATCGCCTAGAATACTATACTTAAGTATAATATAAGAATACTTAAAAAATACCCTGGCTTCAATTTTCGAAATCACCTCTTGCTTACTGAAGCTCCCATTCAAAATAACATGGCAGAACTCTGGGCACTGCTTCATTTTATCATGCCGACATTGTTTGATAGCCACGAGCAATTCAATGAATGGTTCTCAAAAGGCATAGAGAACCACGCAGAGCATGGAGGTATTTTGAATGAACACCAACTCAATCGACTACATGCTGTCCTAAAGCCTTTCATGTTGTGTCGAGTTAAGAAAGATGTGATTGCTGAAATGACAGATAAAAAGGAACTGTACGTTGAGCTCTCGCCAGCAAGCATTTTATCAGGCTATTAAGAACAAGATTTTTGTAGCAGGAATTACTTGATAGTGCCCGAGGTCATATAAATTAAAAAAAAAGGTTGAAAATTTCATGAACATTGTTATCCAATTGAGGAAGGTATGCAATCATCCAAAGTTATTTGAAAGGAATGAAGGGCACACATTTATGTACTTCGGGAAAACTGGGAAATCTATTTTACCGCCACCTTTGGTGAACTGGAAGATATACACTATAGTGGAATTCAAAATTGTATCTCATACAAGATTACCAAGCTAGTTTATAGAAATCAAAACCTTGATTTTAGAAAAAAGGGAGACAACTATTAGAATTCGAATATGCATATAAATAATATAAAAAATAATTATATTATTGTTATAAGAACTAAAAAATATTTTAAAGACCTAAATAAACAAAATGAAAAGATGTGATGACTCAAAGCCTGTATGAAGACAAAGATTTGAAGAGGTATAAGCTTGAAAAGGTATGAAGACTTGAAAGGGCATGAACAAAAGCATTTAATGAAGATTTGAAATTAGAAGAATGTGTCTCAGTGGATCATTATTAATATCTTGGTGGATATTCTACCATTGATATGGACCTTGTGTTCATACAAACAGATTGGTGTTTGTAATCAGGTTGGAGCCTGAATGAGGATTGGATTCCTCTCTACATGCTGGGTCATGTATGCAAACTGGGTTTTGCAGGAAAGTTGGTCTCTCCATCTATCTAGGTCTAGATTAAATTATGTAAACATAATTATATTTTAATAAAGGATATTGATATTCATATGTATTCTTCGTATGTGTCTTTATGTTCATATATATATAATTGGTAAATGTCATGTTTATTTCATAATATATATGATTGATTAAATTAAGTCTTTTGGTAAGAGATTTTTAAATTTTTAAACAGACACTGATTCACCACCCCCCCTCTCAGTGTCTAAGACATGTTTCAACAATTGGTATCAGAGCAAGGTTCCTTTGGAACAACTAACTATTGGAAGGTGGATCCGAAAAGAAATGAGATCCAATCTTAGAGCCAAGTTCCTCTTGAAATTTTTATCCTTGGAAGGAAGGTTCTGAAGTATTCAAAGAGCAAGTTGGGCACATCAAGTTGTGGATACAATCAAAATAGGTGGCATAATCAGTATCGAGAAAATGGTTGAAAGTATGAAAATGTTACTTGAACCAAGTATGGATGTTCAAGTCCCCTTATTTGATGGAGCCGATTACGCTGATTGGAGAGAAGCTATGAAGAAACAATTGAAGTCCAAAGGAGCACATGTGTGCAATGCAGTAGCAAGCAAGAAATGGTACTTGAAGAAAAAAACCAGAATTTCAAAAGATAACCAAAAATTCAATTCTATTGCCTTGCAAACCATTAAAAGAGATTTATCAAATGATGTTAAGATGGGACTAGGTAATTACACCTCTGCCGAGAAATTATGGCTAAAGATTGAAGATACATATCAAGCCAAGTATCAAAGTCCAAGAGAAGATACAAGTCAAAAATATGATGAAGAAATAAGTGAAGATATGTTGAGCAGTGAAGAGAACAATCCCTCATTTGTCTCAACACAAAACTCATAAAACATTGGGCTAGATGAACTTTTGAATTATAGATGTTATGATGATGAATTTTTCTCAAATGAAAAAGAAGAAGACCTATTAATTCTCAAAAATAAGATCTGGATTACTAAGAATGACGACTTGAAGAAATTGAAGGAAGACTTCCTTATTGCAATTGGAGATACCAAAAGGAAATTAGGTTTTCATCCTAAATATGTTTTTGATAAGATTGAAAACATGTTTATGGTCACTCTAAGTGAGCTTGAAATTGTTTTCAAGATAAATGAGTTACTTCAACGATTGTGGATTGAATCCAAGGGTTATGGAAGAAAATACAAGAGTCCAGAAGATACTAAAAATGACTTAAAGATTCTAAAAGATAACTTCTTTGTACTAACCAAGAAACATGAAGCTGCTGAGATGATATTGAATGAGCAAAGGATCCAGCTATGTGACAAGGAAAGAGAATTAAAGAATGCTTTCTCTAGTTTTAATTTACAATTGGAAAACAAAATTGATGAAATAAAACATTTAAAGTCTGAAGTCTTTAACCTTAGAAGACACATTGAAGCTAATGGAAGAGGGATTCCTGACCAAGAGAACCAAATGAGAGGAAGGGACCCTATAGAGAGGCATAATTTACTAGATTGGGAGAAGAACCTACAAGAAAGACAAGAAAGGTTTATAGAAGGACATACGTCAGTAAATCAAAGAGAAGAATATTTGAATATGGCCATGAAACAGATTAAGAAGGAATTGCAAGATGACAAGAAGAAGATTGAAAAATATCATGCAACCTTAAAGGAGAAAGAGGCTAGGTATCAAAGGATGGTTGCCTTAGTCTCTAGAAAAGAGGATGCTACTAAAGAAAAAACTATTATTAACAAAGAAGAGGAAGAATCTACATGTCTCACAAAAAATGAGATAAAGAAAAGTCATGTTGGAGCTCTTAAAGAAACATTAACAAAAGGTGGAGAAAGGAAAGCAATGGATTATCTTCCAATCCAAATATATTTCTCCGTACACGGAAAATGAGAAGAGAAATCTATATAATATCTCAACCATTATAGATGAAATTTGGAGTAAACAAATATCAGCTCATGACATAAGCAGTCTAGGGTATAAACAATATGAATAAGTCAACCATTGGACCCCCATAACCAAATTTGAAGGAGGTGCTTCATCTTCAAAAGATTAGTGTTCTTCTATGAAATGGAAATATGAGAACACCTTCAAGAGTTAGTGCTACTCTTGTCACAAACATGGACACAGAGCAGTGGAATGTGATACTTTTGAAAAGAAAAATCAAAAGAGTTCCTCTGAAAAGACAAAGTTTTGGAGATGCAAGCGTGTTTGGCATACAACAAAGTTTTGTCACTCCATAAGGTGTTTCAAGTGTGAAGGATTTGGTCACAAAGCACAAAATTGCATGGCTCCAAAGAAACAATACAATCAAAAGGAGGATGCTCCAAGGAGTCAAAGAACGGATTTGAAAAGTGATGGCATTCAAACCCCAGAAAGCGAGATGCCTCATGACATGTATTTAAACTTTGGAATCTGAGCAAATCCATAAAGAATCAAGAGAGACAAGTACAAAGAGGAATATAAAGAAAGTTTGGAGACCAGAGATAGGAGGTATTAATCTTCATTGCAAAATAGGTGACTCTTATGGAAAGGAATCTCTAGAAGAAGACACTCATTCTATAAATGATAACCACTCCATGGTTGAAGAAAATTCAAGTGTTGAAGAGGACTTGGAAATTACTTTTTTACTTTATTAAAGTCCTTATTAGATGTCAATCCAAACAAAACTGTCAAAATTTAGTTGCTTCAGGTCAAGATTAAAAATGGACTTAAAGACCTAAAGATGACTTAGATCAGAAATTAGTATCTAATTTTGGATAGGTTATCAACTAGTGTCCCTAAAAAACAGAAAAGTAAAGATACCTCTATATCCTTGAAACTGATAAGATTTGCCAAATAAAAAGGATGTTATGAATAAAAGAATATTTCTTGGTTAACAGGTATTACATGTTTAAGAAAGAGAACTAAGTTAGGGGGACCTGATTTGAAAGAAAAATATGTCTATTTTTTCAAAGAGAGCATTATTTGAAGATAAACTCATATCCTTATGTGAGAGTGCAATAGAGGATTATACGTTTGAAGGTAGAATTGAAGTGTAAAAATCCTGTGCAAGTTGTCCAATGTGAAATCGTGTGACCATGTTCATCAGTATGTTTTAAAATTATTAAAATCACGGAAAACCAAAAGAATAATGAAGGAACAATGTTCATTATGGAAGCTAGAGCACATAGGATTTAATCAATATCGCTGAAATACAACAGTCCAAGAAATAAATGAAGAAGGCATTTTCAGTTGGTTTCAGAGAAAGTACATACTTAGGGGGAGCTGATTATTTTTTTTCTCCCATTATGTGAAAAGATAAAGGAGACACTGATAAAAGTCAGGGGGAATCATTCAACCCTTTTCCCTTGATGTCAAAGGGGGAGAAATGAAGAGTATTGCCATCAATGCCAAACGAGGGGATTGTTGGAAATATGGAAGATGAATTTGTTGGCATTGATGTCAATATATGAATGGAGAATTGGTGACATTTGGTGAACTGATGATTGTGGACAAACATATCCCAGTGATGTCCATTGATAGCATTGGCATTGACAGTAATAACCCTACTGTATAAATGTGTCATGTTGGCACATCTGCATGGTGTCCTTTTTGTGAGGAAATACTCTCAAATTGCTCTATCATCCGCTCTCATCACATTCCTTGTAAACATTGAATTCCCAGTATTCTGCGGGCATACTAAGCCTTGCTAGGAATCGTTGAGAACTCTCTCAAAGTTCAGTTGACCAAGCAGGACCTTCTCTCTCTCATCCATATATAGCTGCAACAAATATGAACAAGGCATATCGTGAAGCCGATGGGATAGCAGAGAAAAAGAAAAAGTGATTAATTCTCAAACGATTTGGATCACAATGTATGAAAAATGTTGAGATTATTGAAATCGTAGGGCATCATGGTTCATCCATGCAGCAAGGGCATAAAGGTTCAAAGCAAAATTGCTCCGGAGAGTAAAACCCTTTGAATATCTAAGATCGTGACAGAGTGTGTAATTGACAGAGGAGTTGTTATCTGGATGAATACGTATGAGTCCTTGTTTGTGAATAAAATATCAAAGGCAGGTCGTGGAATTCCAATTCTGTTCGAATAGAAGACACACAAAACACTAGTTTTGAGATCAAGACAAAGAACAATCAAACATGAATATTCACTATCTAAAATTATGAAGTCTCCTATCCACAAATTGTCCACCTAAAATTCATGTTAGAAGAAATTTGAGGTTACTCCGTTCGACTGTTCCTTAACAAAGGAAGTAAATAGTTGGAAGCTCAATGCAGGCTGTATTCTATGCATCTAACCATGGAAATATTGAGAGCTGGAATAAGAAGTTCTAGTATGGATACTCAACAACCCTTGGATCAAACGATGGACGGTCGCAATTAAAACCTCACTCAATTTTTTAGTCCTACATTGGCAGTGGAAGTTGAGTTATATGTGTTTATATGGCCCGACCTCCCCCATCATCATCGACGCGTAGAGCAAAGAATATGGTGGGGGCTCTGGGTGTTTGGAATCCACGAGAAGCTCACCAGCCCCAAGCCCAGGATGACCTGTCCGGCCCCCTAACCTTTTGGTGAGCGTGGCATTGAGGCATTGGCGAACGTGGAACTGATGAAAACATGGCGAATGTGGCACTAAGACGTTGGTGAATGACGACTGTTGCACTGATGCAAACATGGATAATGTGGCATGGAGACATTGGTGAATGTGGCAGAAAGACAAATGTGGCTTCAACTGTTGAAATTGCCTCTTGCTTACTGGAACTCCCATTCAAAATAACATGGCATAACTCTAGGCACTGCTTCAGTTTTTCATGCTGAAATTGTTTGATAGCCATGAGCATATCAATGAATGGTTCTCAAAAGGCAAAGAGAACCATGCAGAGCATGGAGCTATTTTGAATGAACACCAACTCAATTGACTACATGCTCTCCTAAATCCTTTCATGTTGCGTCGAGTTAAGAAAGATGTGATTGCTGAAATGACCAATAAAAAGGAAGTAACTGTGAATTGTATGTTGTGCTCTCACCAGGAAGCATTTTATCGAGCTATTAAGAACAAGATTTCTGTAGCTAAATTACTTGATAGTGCCCGAGGTCATATAAATTAAAAAAAAAATTGAAAATCTCATGAACATTGTTATCCAATTGAGGAAGGTGTGTAATCATCCAGAGTAATTTGAAAGGATTGAAGGGCACATGTTTATGCACTTCGGGAAAACTGGGAATTCTGTTTTACTGCCACCTTTTGGTGAACTGCAAGATATACACTATACGAGAAGTGGAAATTTTATCTCATACAAGATTTGCAAGTTAGTTTACAAAAATCAAAAGTGTGATTTAAAAAAAAAGGAGACAACTATTAGAATTTGAATATGCATATAAATAATACAAAAAATAATTATATTATTGTTATAAGAACTAAAAAAATATTTTAAATACCTAAATAATCAAAATGAAAAGATGTGACTACTCGAAGAGGTATGAAGAAAAAAATTTGAAGAGGTATACATTTGAAAAGGTATGAAGACTTGAAAGGGCATGAACAAAAGTATTTAATGAAGATTCGAAATTAGAAGAATGTATCTTAGTGGATCATTATTAATATTTTGGTGGATATTATACCATTGATATGGACCTTGTGTTCATACAAACAATTTGGTGTCTGTAATCAGGTTGGATCTTGAATGAGGATTGGATTCCTCTCTACATGCTGGGTCATGTATGCTAAGTAGGTTTTGCAGGAAAGTTGAATCTTTCCATGAAAGTTGGGTCTCTCCATCTAGCTGGGTCTAGATTAAATTATGTAAACAAAATTATATTTTAATAAAGGATATTGATATTCATATGTATTATTCGTATGTATCTTTATGTTCATATATATATAATTCGTAAATGTCATGTTTATTTCATAATATATATGAATGATTAAATTAAGTGTTTTGGAAAGAGATTCTTAAAGTCTTAAACAAACACTAATTCACCCCCCCTCTCAGTGTCTAAGACTTGTTTCAACAATTGGTATCAGAGCAAGGTTCCTTTGGAATAGCTAACTGATGGAAGGTGGATCCGAAAATAAATCAGGTCCAATCTTAGAGCCAAGTTCATCTCAAACTTTTCATCCTTGGAAGGAAGGTTTTGAAGTATTCAAAGAGCAAGTTGGGCACATCAAATTGTGGATACAATCAAAATAGGTGGCATAATCAGTATCAGGAAAATGGTTGAAAGTATGAAAATGTTACTTGAACTAGGTATGGTTGTTCAAGTCCCCTTATTTGATGGAGTCAATTACGCTGATTGGAGAGAAGCTATGAAGAAAAAATTGAAGTCCAAAGGAGAACATGTGTGGAATGCAGTAGCAAGCAAGAAATGGTACTTTCTCTAGTTTTAATTTGCAATTGGAAAAAAAAATTATGAAATAAAAGAGGTAAAGTCTGAAGTCTTTAACCTTAGAAGACAAATTGAAGCTAATGGAAGAGGGATTCCTGACCAAGAGAACCAAATGAGAGGAAGGGAGCATATAAAGAGGCAGGATTTACTGGATTGGGAGAAGAACCTACAAGAAAGACAAGAAAGGCTTATACAAGGACAGACGTCACTAAATCAAAGAGAATAATATTTGAATATGGCCATGAAACATATTAAGAAGGAATTGCAGGATGACAAGAAGAAGATTGAAAAAGATCAGGAAACCTTAAAGGAGAGATGCTAGGTATCAAAGGATGGTTTCCTTAGTCTCTAGAAAAGAGGATGCTACTAAAGAAAAATCTATTATTAACAAAGAAGAGGAAGAATCTACATGTCGCACAGAAAGTGAGATAAAAAAATTCATGTTGGAGCTCTTACAGAAACATTTACAAAAGGGGGATAAAGGAAAGCGTTGGATTATCTTCAATCCAAATATATTTCTCCATACAAGAAAAATGACAAGAGAAATCTATATAATATCTCAACCATTATAGATGAAATTTGGAGTAAACAAAGATAATCTCATGACATAAGTGGGCTAGGGTATAAATAGGATGAAGAAGTCAACCATTGGACCCCCAGAACCAAATTTGAAGGAGGTGCTGCAACTTCAAAAGATCAGTCTTATTCAATGAAATGAAAATATGAGAACACCTTCAAGAGTTATTGCTACTCTTGTTACAAACATGGACACGAAGCAATGGAATGTGATACTTTTGAAAAGAAAACTCAAAAGAGTTCCTCTGAAAAGACAAAGTGTTGGAGATGCAAGCATGTTGGGTATAAAACAATGTTTTGACACTCCATAAGGTGTTTCAAATGTGAAGGCTTTGGTCACAAAGCACAAAATTGCATGGATCCAAAGAAACAATACAATCAAAAGGAGGATGCTCCAAGGAGTCAAGGAAGGGATTTGAAAAGAGACGACATTCAAACTCCAGAAATCAAGATGCCTCATGGCATGTCTTTAAAGATGAAATCCGAGCAAATCCATAAAGAATCAAGAGAGACAAGTCCAAAGAGGAAGATAAAGAAAGTTTGGAGACAAAAGACAGGAGGTCTTAATCCTCATGCCAAAACATGTGACTCTTATGGAAAGGAATCTCTAGAAGAAGACACTCATTCTATAAATGATGACCACTCCATGGTTGAAGAAAATCCAAGCGTTGAAGAGGAATTGGAAATGACTCTTTTACCTTGTTAAAGAGTCCTTATTAGATGTCAATTCAAACAAAATGGTCAGAATTTAGTTTCTTCAGGTCAAGATTAAAAATGGACTTAAAGACCTAAAGACCTAAAGATGTCATAGATCAGAAATCAGTATCTAATTTTGGATAGGTTAGCAACTAGTGTCCCTAAAAAACAAAAAAGTAAAGATAGTTCTCTATCCTTGAAACTGACAAGATTTGCAAAATAAAAAGGATGTTATGAATAAAAGAGAATTTCTTGATTAACTGGTTTTACATGTTTAAGAAAGAGCACTAAGTTAGGGGGACCTAATTTGAAAGAAAAATATGCCTATTTTTTCAAAGAGAGCATTATTTGAAGATAGACTCATATCCTTACCTGAGAGTGAAATAGAGGATTATACATTTGAAGGCAGAATTGAAGTGTAAAAAGCCTTTGCAAGTTGTCCAATGTGAAATCCTGTGACCATGTTAATCAGTATGTTCCAAAATGATTAAAATCACTGAAACCTAAAATAAAAATGAAGGAACAATGTTCATTATGGAAGCTAGAGAACAGATGATTTAATCAATATGGAAGAAATACAACAGTCCAAGAAATAAATGAAGGCCTTTTCAGTTGGTTTCAGGGAAAGTACATAGTTAGGGGGAGATGATTATATTTTATTTTTCTCCACATATGTGAAAAGATAAAGGATACAGTGATAAAAGTCAGGGGGATATTTCATTCAACCCTTTTCCCTTGATGTCAAAGGGGGAGAAATGAGGAGTATTGCCATCAACGCCAAAGGGGGAGATTGTTGGCAATATGGCAGATGAATTTGTTGGCATTGATTTTAATATATGAATGGAGAATTGGTGACATTTGGTGAACTGATGAATGTGGACAAAGATATTCCAGTGATGTTCATTGATGGCACTGGCATTGAAAGTACTAACCATACTGTATAAACATGTCATGTTGGCACATGGTGTCCTGTTTGTGAGGAAATACTCTCAAATTGCTCTATCATTTGCTCTCATCACACTGCTTGTCAATATTGACTTCCCAGTATTTTGTGGGCATACTAAGCCTTGCTAGGAATCGTTGAGAACTTTCTCAAAGTTCAGTTAACCAAGCAAGACCTGCTCTCTCTCATCCATATATAGCTGCAACAAATATGAACAAGGCATATCGTGAAGCCGATGGGATAGCAGAGAAAAAGACAAAGTGATTAATTCTCAAATGACATGGATCACAATGTATGAAAAATGCTGAGATGATTGAAATCGCAACGCATCATGGTTCATCCATGAAACAAGGGCATAAAGGTTTAAAGCAAAATTGATCTGAAGAATAAAATCCTTTGAAGATATGAGATTGTGACAGAGTGTGTAATTGATAGAGGAGTTGTGATCTGGCTAGATACATATGAGTCCTTGTTTGTGAATAAAATATCAAAGCCAGGTCGTGGAATTCCAATTCTGTTCGAATAGAAGACACACCAAACACTGGCTTTGAGATCAAGACAAAGAACAATCAAATGTGAATAGTCACTATTTGAAATTATGAAGTCTCCTATCCACATCTCGTCCACCTAAAAATCATATGTTACAAGAAATTTGAGGTTACTTCATTCCACTGTTCCTGAAAAAAGCCAGCAAATAGATGGAAGCTCAGTGCAGGTCATATTCTATGCATATAACCATGGAAAGTTTGAGAGATGCAATAAGAAGTTCTAGTATGGAGACTCAGCAAGTGTTGGATCAAACGATGGACGGTCGCAATTAAAAATTCACTCAAGGTTTTAGTCCCACATTGGCCGTGGAAGTTGAGTTATATGTGTTTATATAGCCCAACCTTCCCCATCATTATTGATGCGTATAGAAAAGGCTATGGTGGGAGCTCTGGGTGTTTGGACTCCACGAGAAGCTCACCATCCCGGAGCCCGGGACGACCTGTCAGGCCCCCTAACCTTTTGGTGAAAGTGGCACTGAGGCATTAGCGAACGTGGAACTGATGCAAACATGGTGAATGTGGCACTGAGACGTTAGTGAACGACGAATGTGGCACTGAGGCATTGGCGAACGTGCCACTGATGCAAACATGGTGAATGTGGCATTGAGACGTGGTGAACGTGGCAGAAAGGAGAACACGGCTTCAACTGTCAAAATCGCCTCTTTCTTACTGGAACTCCCATTCTAAATAACATGGCAGAACTCTGGGAACTGCTTCATTTTATCATGCTGACATTGTTTGATATCCACTAGCAATTCAATGAATGGTTCTCAAAAGGCATGGAGAACCATGCAAAGCATGGAGGTACTTTGAATGAACACCAACTCAATCAACTACATTCTATCCTAAAGCCTCTCATGTTGTGTCGTGTTAAGAAATATGTGATTGCAGAAAAAACCAATAAAAAGGAAGTAACTATGAACTGTACGTTGAGCTCTTCCCAACAAGCATTTTATCGGGCTATTAAGAACAAGATTTCTATAGCTGAATTACTTGATAGTGCTCGAGGTCATATAAATTTTAAAAAAAAGTTGAAAATATCATGAACATTGTTATCCAATTGAGGAAGTATGCAATCATCCAGAGTTATTTGAAAGGACTGAAGGGCACATGTTTATGTACTTCAGGCAAACTAGTGAACTGGAATATATACATTATACTAGAAGTCAAAATATACACTATACAGAAATCAAAACCTTGATTAAAAAAAAGGGAGAGAACTATTAGAATTCGAATATGCACATAAATAATATAAAAAATAAGTATATTATTGTTATAAGAACTAAAAAAATATCTTAAGACCTAAATAAACAAAATGAAAAGATGTGATGACTCAAAGAGGTATGAAGACAAAGATTTGCAGAGGTATAAGTTTGAAAAGGTATGAAGACTTGAAAGGGAATGAACAAAAGTATTTAATGAAGATTCGAAATTAGAATAATGTGTCTCGGTGGATCATTATTAATATGTTTATGGATATTCTACCATTGATATGGACCTTGTGTTCATACAAACAGATTGGTGTCTGTAATCAACTTGGATCCTGAATGAGGATTGGATTCCTCTCTACATGCTGGGTCATCTATGCAAACTGGGTTTTGCAGGAAAGTTGAATCTTTCCAGGAAAGTTGGGTCTCTCCATATAGATGGGTCTAGATTAAATTATGTAAACAGAATTTGATTTTAATAAAGGATATTGATATTCATATGCATTCTTCGTATGTATCTTTATGTTCATATATATATAATTGGTAAATGTCATGTTTATTTCATAATATATATGACTGATTAAATTAAGTATTTTAGAAAGAGATTTTTAAAGTTTTAAACATACACTGATTCACCCTCCCTCAGTGTGTAAGACATGTTTCAACAATATTTTCATCCTAACCAAGTTGTTTTCAAATTTTATTTCTCCTACCTATATTTTACATAAATTCATTTTCTAAGAATAACGAGATCAAAAAATATGAAACCCCTTGTCATTATTATCCATCTGAGGGAAATTATGCAAGCCATAATAGAATTCATGCAAGGCATAAAACCTGACACTTTAGGATGAAGTAAGTGTCCATTTACCTTCTACCCAAATTAAATTCATCAACTAAGTTAAAGATTAATATGAATAAACAAATAATTCAATTTCAATTGAAGAAATGGTGATTACATTCCAAGGAATATTATAATGTTTTTATTGAATTAATATATGGGAGGGAGTTGGGAGGTGGTAGAGGATATGACATAGAAAATATGTATTCTCCAAACCCCTGGTAAGGAAACACCTTTCATGTTTCTTTAAACATATGCTATATCTTTATGTTTCTTTCAACATATACCATATCTTGATTTTATGATTTACTAGGGAACATAAGGTATATGCATTTGGTCTTTAAATCACTACATATCCATTGAACAATTGTTACATAACTGATTATGGAGTACTACACCTTTCATAAGTTGTGAATGGAGCAAGTGGTAGAAATGGATGAAGGAAATGATGAGATCAAACCTTATGATCACTAATCAATATGTCATTTTCTTATTAAAGGTTGCCACGGAATCTTCCAAACCTTTTTATAAATCATGGCTTCACTTTCTTTCTATAAATAGTTGTTGACAATCATAATTAGGTACCCTAATCACCTTATTTCTATAAATAGTTATTGGCAATCATAACTAGGTACCCTAATCTAATTGAATCTAATTGGGTCTACTTATATTCTTATCCTAGTGATCAAACATGTATTCTATTATTATATGAGATTATAATAATAATTGTATATAATTACTTAGAATCTTTTGGTTTTAAGTTAGCTAATTTAGGGATTTTTGTTATGCTTGTTACTCCACTACTTAATTAAGGAAGAGAAGTTCTTGTATAAAAATAGGCTATATGGAAAACTTTTAATAAACACATTTTATAAATTTTTGAATACCTATTTGATCTTTGATCTTTTAAGGAGCTCCAATTTGATACATCTTTATATTTCTTTATGATAAATAGGGAGTTCTTAATTCATTTTTTTATTAAAGTAGGTCCCTTTCAAATATAATAGGTGTGTTGGTGTTTCATTATTATTGTTAGATTTGTTATCTTTGGTATATGTTTATCATTAATATTTTGAATAATGTAACAGTTAAAAATCGTTTTACTGCAAATGATCGAACTTTCACTTTCTAAAATACAAATAATCCATAAGTTAATAAAATATATATGATATGAAAAGTTATAAGTTACAATTGAGGGTCCGCTATTTATATTTTGGCGGAATACCCTTTCATTAAGAGTCATGTGTTTTAGTAAAGACATTATTAATTATTATATATATGTGGGTGTGGGTGTGTGTTGATGTTTGTTATTATTATTATTATTTTATTATTGTTTGTTGTTATTATTTAAGTTTGTTACATTGTCTTCCCCTTAAGGGAAACTTTGTCCTCAAAGCTTCATTGATAGCAACGTCTAATTTGCTTGAACTATCATATTTGGATCATTTGCGACACTGGATGAGATAATACGATACGAGTTACGGATTCCCCAGGAGAATTGTCGCATTGTATCTGCTATGGTCCACCCCGGATCTATTTTGATTAGACCTCTGAGATTATTTTGGGAAACATATTGTCTCAATTGTTGCTTAGTATGTCGAATTGTTTCCTTGTCAACATAACTCTTTTGTGAATGCTCATTTTGACCCTGTCATTGGTCGAAATGACGATTATAATTGGGATGTCTGTAAGGCATATGTGTTGTTTTTTTTTCTTCCTTTTTAACTGCGGCGAGGAATTCCTTCATTCCCTCGGCTTGACTTTGTTTTTTGGAGAGTCTGGATGCTTCTCTCTGGATTTGCGCTATTTTTTTCTCAAGTATATTGTTTTTACTCTGAATCTTCTCGAACCTTTCGCATTGTGACTTTTTGTCATCTTTTAACTTCTCGATTTCTTTCTCTAGTTCTTGATTAAGATTTAGAAGGCATTGATTTTCTTCTTGTTTTTCTAGGACTTTTACTTTGATGTCTTCATTCGAGTTGTATGCCTTCTTGGTACTCTTTAACTTCTTGATCTTCGTAACTAATAACTTATTATGATTTCTTAATCGGTATATTTCTTCAATATTACTTCTTAATGTGTTATAGACTTTCGCAACTCCCAACTTGTGCGCTTTTTCTGAGTCTTCCTCTTTTTGCTGGAGTTCCCTAATCTGTTGCTGAAGGTGGCAATTCTCTGCTTCTTGGCATCTTACTTTTGTCTGAATTTGTGTGATTTTTTCATCTTTGTCCTTGATGATTTTGTTTAATCATTTTATTTCTTTGTTATTCTCGACTGCATATTTCATGATTTTTTTGTTTCGTAGATTTTGATTGGTAATGTTTTTGACTCAGTAATTCCTTAGAAATATCTAGCTTCGTCATGTCAAATAGTTTGTGAATTTCTACTTGTAGTTGGGACTGCAATTCTGATTTAGACTTTGCCATAATTCCTGACATCTAGTGTTCTTTGACGATAGTTGGTTTTCTTTATGTCTGACTTCTTGTCTTATTCGATTTTTTCTTGTTTTTCTTTACTCTTGTAATTTAATAATTGTACTTAATACAATTATTAAGTAATTATAATAATAATAATAATAATAATAATAATAATAATAATATTTTTTTTCTTTTGAAGGTTGATAAATACTTCTTGTAAATTGGGTGGTTAGGAGGAATGATTGTTACCTTCCTCGCCTAAGTTCCAATCTCACTTGCTTCTTAGTAGCAATTATTATGTACTTTTAGATTTTTTTTCCCTTAAGTTTTGTAAAATTCTAATAGATTGGGTGGTTGGGAGGAATGAGTGTTACCTTCCCCACTTAAGTTCAAATCTCACTTGCTTCTTAGCAGTTATTATTATGCATTTTTATATTCAACCCCAAACCCACTTTAAGAAACCACGTATGGTTTCACTTTTGTCCTTCCTTTTTTAACTTTAACTTTTATCTTTTTTTGCTTTCCTGTTTTTTTGTTTTTCCTCCTTTTAATTTTTTTGTTTTAACTTTTGTTTTTTCACTTTTTTTATCAACCCTCTTTCCTTTTTATTTTTTCTTTTGACTTTATTTTCATTTTTTTACTTGGTCAAAGACCATAAATTTAGGGACTCCCTAGGATTATGATTAAAAATCACGATATGGCCAAAGGCCTGGATCACAAACTAGCTCTAATACCACTATAACGGTAAAAAACCATTTTACTGTAAATTATCGAACTTCCACTTTCTAAAATACAAATAATCCATGAGTTGGTAAAATATATATAATATGATAAGTTATAAGTTACAATTGAGGGTCCACTATTTATAGTTTGGCGAAATACCCTTTCATTAAGAATCATGTCTTTTCGTAAAGACATTATTAATTATTATATATATATAGATGTTTGTTATTATTATTATTATTATTTTATTATTGTTTGTTGTTATTATTTAAGTTTGTTACAAATACGTTTCCCATATATATGAGTTTAAATTACACTAATAAATTACACTAAAAATGTGTTCATGAAAGTTTGTTTACAACTTGAAGTGTTTAATAAAAACAATTTTCATTGAATACCAAAATTGATTGGTAATTTGTTGAGTGTGATTCAATTCAACATATAGCATGAACTCGATTTTCATTCTTAAATTTATGATGTAATTTCCTTTAAAAACCAACAAAGAGTCCTTAGGCTCACATATATATTACATGGTATCTCATAAGATGTGTTCTTTAGTTGATAATTAAATAATAAATTACTTTAACCATTTATCTTATAATAAATGTGATGAGTAAAATATGTGAACTCTGTCACCTAATCCCAACTAGGTTTATTGCTTTAATATGATCGTCTTTTTAAAAGTAAAAAAACTCTATCAACAATCACATTGAAAGTATAAAATACTTCAATAAAAATATCTCTTAAATGTTGATTAGTTAACATTAAATACATTAACAGTTTAAGAAAGTGATTATATAGACATAAAATAAATTAAGTAGTTTCCCAATTATATGTTTGTCAAAACAATAAATAAGAAACAAAACAAATTTAATCACTTTTAATTTATTTTCGATGTTAAAAATATTTTTTAACAAGCCTTGATTCAAACATCGGATTTCAACCCCAATTATAATTGACTTTCGAGGAAACGACTACATACAATGTATCTTGGAAAATGGTAATTCATGATGAGATAGAGTATAACTAATCAAATAAATTGCAAACTTTTGTAGATCGTTACAATAATATTTTGATTCCTTCCCAACCATAACTTACCTAGTTGTAAAGGATTGGGGACATTATCATAATATAGCGAAATAGATTATTAGCACTCCTATAACTAGGTTGATTCAATAATTAGATGTTAGTATATTACAAGTGATATATGACCACATGCATCAATCAATTTTTTTATTTGAAATTATTTAAAAAAACTTGTTTTTATTTAACAAGAATGGCAATGAATTTTATTTAAATCATAGTGGGAAATCCACTGTAAACGAGTTTACATCAAATCTAGTTTATTTTTCGAAGAAAAAATCCATAAGACACATAACTTCACTTAGCTACCAAAAACTAAAAGATACTGAAACTGAAAAACATACAACATACAATGTAGATAGTTTGAGACTATTACAAAACTCAAAAAACCAGTGCATGTTGACCACATGGGAATGGAAGAAGAAACCACCCCACTCATAAATTGTAGGCCAACATAAACTATGTTGATCACTTTTGCATTAACTGAAGAGACCCTATGGAAAGAAATGGAAATTTGTCTATGAGTGGACATGTGATTGTATCGGGCATGTCCCTATCATGTCCCTATTTTTGGGTAAAGTGTTCCTATGGTAGGGGTGGGGATACATACATGCCGAGGGTTTTTAGACCGATATATAAAGTTCTGCGAGTACAATTTTAAGAAAAAATTCAAGGGTTAGGAAGGTTTGTACCTTATAAACTGAAGGTTAATCCAATCCTTTCCTTGACTCCTCCTCTTTCTCTCCAACCAAGGGACCTGCAAAACAAATCCACACCTTCTCAAATCAATTTGACTATATATAAAGCATTGATATTCAAAGGAACATGAAACCTTAATCTCTTAACATCAACATATAATCAGGAACTGAGATCTACATACAGTGATTTTGAAAGGGAAGAATGTCGATTCTTTATTAATAAATGAAAGAAGTACAAGATATACCTTCTCCACATTCAAGGCACCTCGTGAAACCTTCGATATGGATCTCCTGCTTTTCTCCTCCAAGAATCTCAACCTCCAAGCTCTGCATCAAAGGTAGATGGAAACTAGGGCATATGTGATGGGGATGAGAGTCCAAATTCTGCTAGCATAACAATACTCAAGGCTAAGTCCCATTTCATGGTCCCCTCTCCCCCTCTTATATAGAAAATGAAATAAATCGGGTCAAGGAAGGAGCAGTTACAACCGAGGAGGCAATTCTAAAACCATCCAAACCACCCAAAATTTGAAATTTTATATATATTTTTTAGAATTTTGAGGGTACATGCTAGTGTAACACTAGAAACTAGCGCATGCAAGGTAAAAATTCTATTGGAACTCTAACAACCCGCGTTTTGGGGGAAAATGCATTTTTATGGTTTTTCTAATGGTTTTCAGGAGATGGTTTGGTCTAGAAACTTGTTCATTAGCCTCCTAAGCGTCCAATGGACCAAGAAAGAATTTTTGGGGTGCTACAGAAGTCCCAAATATGGCCCTTCCATCCATTAATGTACTTTTGGTGACTGACAATAGCCTTCATGAAGAGTCGCCATGCGACCAAACATGTAAGTGTCGTCACAGACGGAGAAGTGCCAATTTTGGCTATAACAAATGTCCCCTAATGTAGGAGGTTAGGTGGTAAGATGATAACCGAAATACAATATAAATAAGGGATAGTTGGTTGATGGATTTGAAAAACTAGAAACCAAGATCATAGGCTCAAATGTGGCTCAAACGAAGGTACCTGGAAGAGAGGTAAATATCAGATAATCTTATTTATGGGACATAGATGTCCATGTACAAATGATCACCAGAAAGATACAAGGTGGATCAACATGTGTATCACTGATGTAACTATCATTGCCACACAATATGCAAAAAGGTTCCATGTAAAATCTATAGGAGTCACGTCCAAAAATGAAGAACGATGATCCATGCTCAATAATCGATCATAACCACAAGAACACAAGGTGGATCTACGTCTTAACAAATATCATATGATATGTGACAAGGCGGCCTTGCACAACCCAGGAAATAGAAAAAGATGATGATGTTAATGTTGGCCCAAGGTCTTCAATCCAAACCTCCCAAAGGTACAAATCCTAACCATGTGAATAGAGGAGCTGAAGTCGAATATGGCCCGAAACCGTTTGATTACTAGTCATTGATGAAAACTGTTATAAATGCGAGAGAAACCACCAACAATGAAAATGGTCCCCAAGGTACCTAGTACATTCTAACAAGTGTGAATAAATGGTCTTGAAGTCAAACACCTAAAGAATCTATCGAGTAGGGAACAATAAGGTATTCCCTCTACCCAATAGCAAGGGAAACTACAACTGATGTCTACAATCCCCAAGGTACTATCATAAACTATAAATCTCATTCCCAAAGCAAGATGAGTTGAAGTCGATAGGAAGAGATCCTTTGGAGGGGAGGAATTAAGGCATCCTCCATCATCCAACACGATTAAAATAAAAAAATGATTTGATTTGGAACAGGGACAAAGTTTTGCAACAAGGACCACCAAATAATTGATGTAATGAACTGATACCAAGGAGTGGACAACACATAATGTAAAGGCAACTGCAGAATGACCGATACAGGTTTTATCCTTGAACAGTAATCACAACACAATAATGACTTAGGTGGATTTTAGACACAAAAGGGACCAATGATACAAATCTGTAATGCAAATTGACAGATTCTCCATATGATTGGAAGAGTAACCAACTAGAGGAGTAATAAATCTGAGATCAGGCTTAATTCTAAGGCTAAAAAGTAGAACCCAACAATTGATAAAATCAAACCGTGTGCTTTGTTCAAGGAGACAAGACTTGTTGCCACTATATAAAAAGACACTTGGACATACTTCCTTTTCCTTTCTCTTTTTCTTTAATACCCTTATTGTATAAATTTAACGAGTCCAAGAAATCAAACACGAGACCTTCTTCATTTTTAAGCAGGATTGAAGAAGAGAGAGAAGAATGCTTGATAAAGCAATTATCCATGGATTTTATGATCTTGAATTAGTGGATGGTCGGTGGTGTTTTCACAATTTTAGAGATTGAAAGCGCCAAAGAATAATCTAGGGGGGATTTTTTTTGTAAAGTTGGTCTCTAAAGTCCAAAAAAAGAATAAAACAATCCAAAGGAGAACTCTCTTATCTCAATAGAACTAAGGTATTCATTTTTTGTAGTTAGTCAGTGAGGTGTGAAAAAGGGTTAACCTATCACCATATAGATGTTCCTTCAAGAACAAGCATAACATTTTAGTTTAATGAGTGTGAAGGAAAGCAAGGTCACTCATGTTGTTCCATTGATTTGCGACTATGGGGAAACAAACAGTAAACTCGATGTCTTTGTCCGAAAGTTCAACGAGCATGAAAATAACACGAAGAATGCTTCGAATATTTTTCATGTTTTAAACTAGAGCACAAAAAAGAAACAGTAAGCTCAAACAGGTTCCTTTTTCGTAAGTTAAGTCTCCCAAGTAAAAAAAGAGATAAAACTATGCCTAGGAATACTCTTCTAGTCACAGTGAACTAGAGTATTCCTTTTTCGTAAGTAATCCACATGGTCCAAAAAAGGGTTAAACTTATACCAATGTGGATGTTCCCTCAATTCCTTTAGCGAGTTTGAAGGGACAAGAAAACTCATCAATGTTGTCATATTTAAGGATTTTAATAAGAGCTTAAAGACAACTCCATATACCTTTCCCATAAAGTTTCAACGATCCTAGAAAAGTGAGCTCATGGTCGCCTTATTGTTTTTAATGAGCTCGAAGGAAATATAGAAGTATTATCTTAATGCGATTATACGAGTGTTAGGGGCATGCGAAACTAGTTCCAAGCGCAAAGAACATACCTAAGAATAGTGCAAGGTACATGAGCAAGATAAGGACACTTGGGGAGTGTCTCGTCCAGATAAAAATCGTTAAGATGCAACAACAAAATGATACAAGCTGAGAGATGATGAGAGCAGAGATGAGGGCTTATAGAACAAGCTAAAAGCATGAAATCCAACACCATCCTCATAAGCGCGAGAAGGGTATATGCAAATGTTGTTACAAATTGGACAAAAGAGCGGGACCAGTAAGGAACTATGAATCCAACTAAGAATCTTATATCCAAGAAAAAATAATATCAATATCATATTCAAAAGAAGAGACCCAATATAGGTCACTTTGGTAGAAACATTTTCAACTTCACTATCTTTAACAAGAGGCGTAGCTAGGGCAAAGTTAACTAGAAAAGAATCTGTAGTTCCAAGGCCTAAGGATTTACAATCAATACTATCAACCTCAAGAGGAAAGCTAAAGTTGAAAAATGTGATAGAGTATGTAAGAGAAAACTCAGCATCGCGAGAGTCGAAAATTATACAATAAGAAACAAACTCATCAGGATCACTGACTTGCTGCTTGATGAGAGAGTCCAAAGACTCAAAAGTTCCTATGTCCGAGGATCGATCATCAGAAATATCAAACTCAAAAAACAAGTCAGGGATGGATCTAACCAAAACTGAGTAAACATCCCAAAGAAGGTCATATTGTATCATAGACTCTAGGAAGACTACATTCGAAGGAAGTAGACCGTACCAGATAGAACACATGTGCGAACATTTAGTTGGATCAATATGTCGGAGTGTGGGATCCAATGTCCCCATTGAATAAATCACATGGTCAACTGCTGGGACCGAGTCCCAAAAATGTAAACATGAATACATAGGCTTCTTCTCACTAGCAATTAGACACGAGGGATATCAGGCCACATAATTCACCTGTTGCAGGGTAGTGTCTACCAAAACACAGAGAATTGACAAAGGGTATACTTGGTCTAAATTTAGGTAATGAGAGGGATCAACAAATGCCATCTCATCAACAATGACAATGCATTCGTTGTGAGGAAAATAAATCACACGAAAGAGTGTAGACACCACAACTTTCATAGCATACACACAATCACACCCAAGGATCATATTGAAGTCTAAGGGGTCCTCTATAACCATAAAATAAACTAAGACAATATTCCCACCTAAACTAACAGGTGTTTGAGTAAGAAATCCCAAATTTTGACTAGGTATTCTATCAAAGGCCAGCGACTGATGTGACAGTTGAAACGAGGCTGGGATATCACATACCTCTCCAAGCATGCACAAATAAGATACTTACAGAGGCTCCTTCATCTATAATACAACAAGCAACCATGAAGTGTTCAACTTGGAACTTTATTTGAAAAGGTGCAACAGAAGGAAGGCGAGGCTCAACTAGACTATCCCAATCAAAGGAATCAATCCAAAGGCTCGATGAGGTTTCATTCAAAGAAAAGTAAGTGCCCCCTTGTTCATAAAGTTCTGAACTGCAAGTGAAGAAAACATGACTAGAAGACAACTCACTTTCCAAAGGAAGAGTGGGATTGATCAAATATTGCATCAATTCAACCACTTGATCTGGGTCACTCTCCAACGGAAGAGTGGGATTGACCAAAGATTGCATTGGTTCAACCACTCGATGCATGTCACTCTCCAAAGGAAGAGTGGGATTGACTAAGTATTGCATTGGTTCAACCACCTAATGAATCGAAGGTTGAATAGGTTGTTGGGAAATCAGAGGTTGTTATGGAGTAGAATATCCTCAAGACTTGGACCACACTCTTTATACTTCTGCAATAGCAGGGAATATATGGATAAGGTGATCTTTCTCGCAAATATTACAAGGAAACTTAAGCTCGCATCCTATACATTTGGTTTTCCCAACAATATTTAACATGAATTGCATTGGTTGGTTGTTTTCCCCTAGCATGATCTCCAAAGGCTGAGTATTTTCCCCCAGCATGATCTCCAAAGGCTGGGTATTTTCCCCCAGCATGAACTGCAAAGGCTGGCTAACTAGGTCCAACATGAGTTGAAGACGCTAGTTTTTTTCCCCCAGCATGACCTTCAGAGGCTGGGTGGATGCCCCAGCATGACCTCTAGAGGTTGGGTGACTTCCCCCTTGCTTTCATGTCTTCTTCCTATTCTTCCTCCTTTTATTCCTTTTACACTGTAGGTTACTAGTATCAGAACTTTCACCACAGGAGGTGGAAGGAGGAGGAGATGATGCTACTAGTGAAGGATAAACATTGTTTTGATTCCATTGATATAAGGTGTTTGCTTGAGAAGTATCAGGATAATTTAGGTCAGTTGGAGTGGAAAAAAACCAAACCGGTAGCCCAAGGGTGAATCCAAGAAGACTCATAGTGGCCATCAAGGGAACACCAACATTCCCAACAAAAGGAAAACACAAGAATTCCCTTGTATGCGGGTCTCTTTGTTGGTTCCCACATGGATACTAGCCATAGTTTCTGACTCAACAAGAAGGAAAATTCTAAGGTTGACTAACAACCAACAACACAGAGAGCACACCACAAGAACAAAATCCTAAGTATCCTGACCAAGAAAGCAAATATACCTTCCAAAGAAGATTCTAAGATGATAAGGGCCCATAACTAACCAGTGAAGGGAGAAGGATAGTTACCAACGCTCCATAATACAATCACTTTGGTGAAAGTGTTTGAATCACCAGTTGCTTTTCCAAAGAGCTAAACAGGGTTTCCTCCCACGTCTGCCCTAGGTATAGTGGAAATAACCATCCATCGTCACATGTATAGATCCCTAAAGGTCAATATACTAAGGATACCAAAATCACAAAGAGGGTTCAGCGGAATAGTCATCAAGCTAGTCAATTGCATGCAAAAGGTAGGTAAGCCCAGAACTCAAACAGTAC